>CAMKVN010000699.1:0-24990 GCA_946474995.1 Funneliformis geosporum
TTAAAGGTTCATCTTGTTTGTTAGTAGTTTGATTAAGTTGTTTCTTTGAGTTTACTTTTGGCATTATTGGCATTATGTAAAGAAAAAAAAACACGTAAAAAAATAAAATATGTAAAAAAAAATATAAAACACAAGATAATGCGTAACGCAAATATTTATTCATTTTTAATTTCATTTAAAAACTACATAATTTTATATACATAAATCTAGTAAAATTCATTTTAAGCAAAACTTGGTTATATCAAAAAAATTCGTTATAGAAAAAATTCGTTATAAAAAGAGTCATTTTATATATAAATTTTTTTGACTTTAATTCATTAAACATAGTACGAATTTTTAATTATTAAATTCGGTATAGTAAAGGTTTTTTTATATTTAAAAATCTGTCCGACACTGAAAATTCGTTGTATTGTAAAATTTGTTATATCAAAATTCGTTGTAGAAAGAGTTGACTGTATATGAAAACGTTTCCAGTAAAATCAAGTCATGAGACATAGTAAATCATATGATCTGTAATGTGATTTTACTGAAAACGCTCCTATATATCTGAAAAATGAAGCCTTCTCTGTAATTATATTATATAAAAATGGGAGAAGACTTCACTTTTCTAGATATGTATTCAGATATAGTATAGCCTTTACGTAATATAGAGATATACCAAAAAGGGATATAAAAAGAAATGATAGCAAACTTATTAAATGAATCAAAAAAGAAAGGCAACAGGATATATATCTAGAGGATAAGTCTTCTTCATAATTATTATATAAAATATTGGAAAAAGACTTATCTTATCACTAGTATGCATCTGGATATATATATCTGAAAAGGAAATTTTCTGCGTAATTATATTATATAAAAATAGCAAAAAACTTATATGTATTCAGGTATACATCTAAGTAGTGATATACATTTCCTATGTCTCAAACATTTGCTATCCCAGCTATATGTCCTAACTATATATTCCAACTATGTTTTATATATGTTTCAAATGTCTTATCTATCTCATCAATATCCCATCAGTGTCTCATCAGTATTCTAACTTTATCCCATGATAACGCTACATCTAGGTGAAAAAACTCAGTATCTTTCGCAGTAAAATTTAGATAATTTCAGCCAGTACTATTCTGTATTTTTTTACTAGAATTATAGACGTAATAACTCAGCATTCAAAATAGCATAAAACTGGCGAACTAATAGAACTTCTCTAGCTCTCCCCCAGTTCTATGACAGTTCTATAACACCATCATGACATCATTGTATTGCCAAGCTAGGATCTAATATCACATGCTCAAAAGATCGAACAGAGTTATACATAAAGTCAGCCAAAATTAATTGCAAATCTACTGCTTCACCTATCACCTCTTTTTTTACACCATTTCAGTATTTTAAAAGACAATCAAATATGTGTAAATTCTTAATATAGAACTAGCAACCAAACAAGCATAGAGTGTTAGTATCCTTAATATGAAATCAGATATTCAAATAAGAATAGAAAGCTAATACTAACAATGTAGAATTTATAATGTAAATGAATTAAAAACAAGAAGAAAGCAGTTACCATTAGATCATGATATCACCATTAAATTAAAGCATTACCATCAATCATTAGACTATGAAATCATTACTATAATATACCGAATAAAGCTTCGTATGAGCCGGCTCACCATCAGCTCGAACTGAACCAAATTATTTCAGCTCATGAGCCGACTCAGCTCAAGTCCAAAATATGGCAAGCCAAGCTGACTCGCAAGCCAAACAAGCCAGCTCATATGGCTTACATTATTAACAAAAATTCGAAAAAAAATTTTAGAGTAATTGAAAAGTTCTGGAAAGCAATTTCCTTCAAGAGAATCGTCTCTGAAATAGTTTCCTTTAAGAGAAACATCTCCAAATCGATTCTCTTGAAGCGTTTTCGTTTACAAATTATTTTTCTTTAAAAATTACATTTCCAGAGCGTTGTTCTTTAAGAAATTCACTTCCGGAGCATTTTTCTTTAAGAATTCACTTTTGAAGCATTTTTCTTTAAGAAATTCACTTGTGAAGCGCTTTTCTTTAAGAATTTCACTCCAGGAGCATTGTTCTTTAAGTAATTCACTTCCGGTGTACTTTTCTTTAAGTAATTCACTTTCGGTGCACTTTTCTTTAAGATTTTCGCTCTAGAAGCGTTTTTCTTTAGAATTTCGCTCTAGGAGCATTATAAATTAAAAATAACACTCCCGAAGTGTTATTTTTTTAAATTTAACACTTCAGAAGCATTATAAATTAAGAATAATGCTCCTGAAGCATTATAAATTAAAAATAACACTCCCGAAGCATTATTTTTTTAAATTTAATGCTCCAGAAGCGTTATTAATTAAAATAATACTCCTGAAGCATTATTTTTTTAAATTTAATGCTCTGGAAGCGTTATTAATTAAAATAACACTTTCGAAGCATTATTTTTTTAAATTTAATGCTCTAAAAGCATTATTAATTAAATAACGTTTAAATTAAAAATAACGCTTCAGAAGCATTATAAATTAAAAATAACACTCTGAAAGCGTTATAAATTAAGAATAATGCTCCAGAAGTGTTATAAATTAAGAATAATACCCCAGAAGCGTTATAAATTAAGAATAATGCACTGGAAGCGTTATAAATTAAGAATAATGCTCTGGAAGCGTTATAAATTAAAAATAACACTCCTGAAGCATTATAAATTAAAAATAATGCTCCTGAAGCGTTATTAATTAGAAATAATACTCCAGAGGCATTATAAATTAAAAATAACGCTCCTGAAGCGTTATTAATTAGAAATAATGCTCCAGAGATATTATCATTTAAAAAAAGAACTCCAAAGGTGATTTTATTTAAAAAAATGCTTCAGAAGTATTATTCTTTGAAGAAAACGTTACTGAATCATTTTTTCTTTGAAGAAATCGTTGCTGAAAGCATTTTTCTTCAAAGTTAATACTCCTAGATTGTTTTTTCAAAAATGAAAATCTAAGCCGATAAGCCGAGCTGCGCTACGAGCTGAGCCATGGTATGAGCTGGCTTGATCAGCTCGCGAGCTGTTTTATAGCAGCTCGAGCTGAGTTTTTGCGAGCTGGCTTGTGAGGCTTGTGAGCTGGCTCAGATTATGCAGAGCTTTAATATAAGAAATGATTAAAATAATAATATAAACGCAAAGAAACTACCCATATATAGGTTATAAAGTTACTATCAGATTATAAATAGTAGATTATGAAGTTACTTCTAGATCATGAAATTAGATTATAAAATCATCACCATATTATGAAGTTACCGACAGACTATAAAGTTACCACTATGTTATGAAGTTATCAGCAGACTATGAAGTTATCATTATATTATGAAGTTATCATTATATTATGAAGTTACCGGCAGATTATGAAATTACCCTCATGATCTAACCCAAGTCACATGCGATTACATTCTATCCAGTTTTTAAAAAGTTTAATATTTATATAACTAGCAATTGTAGTTATATTTATATTATCTTCTACTGATTTATTTACTAATACCATTTTTAATCCAGTTTTTTTGAACATAATGATGCTCTTACTGTTTTTGAACATAATCTATTTTAAGTTTAGTAATTGTATTACTTGCAATAGAAAAGCTTATTTATAAGCTACACTTATTGATTGAATTGCTAAATAATCTTTCACTATTATTGAAAGTATTAGAAATTCTGTAGAATAAATTTGCCACTAAATAAGTAGTTTTAATTTTTTATCACAGATAAAGCTAAGTATCTTTTTATTTCTGCATAGTCAAAATTAGATGAAGTTTGTTCTACATAATCAATTATTCCTAAATGTTATTTTTTAATTAACAAAAATATTTTTGTGATAATGTAGAATTTTTATAAGAATAAGTTAGTAATTGTGGTTTTTGAATAGTATATAAAGAAAATTTTTCTTGTAAAGTATAAATTACCTTTGTTGTTAATTCATCTGATGTAAAAAATAAAATCTTATTTTGAGAATCTAATATTGTTAAAACTATAGTTGACTTATTAAAAATTATCCAATATTTTTCAAATTTTTTATTTATAGTATTAATTAATATACATTAGTTAAAATTTCTTTTTTCATATAAAATTTCAAATATTTCAAATGTTCTTGAATTTCACTAAAATAATATTGAATATCAACTATCATTGGATAATTTGAACTAGAAAGAATTTTAGTTGTTTTTTAAAAAGATTCTAGAATAATAAAAGTATTCTTTAATATTTATAATAATAAAAAATAAAAGCATATTTATTATTATTTAATTAAAAATAGTAAAAAAAAATAAAATAAATAAATATTTTGAAATACCTTAATTTTTGTTTTAGTTATATTATTTGATATTAAATTTATATAATTTTTGTTTAATTGCAAGCATTTGTAATTTATTTTTATTCGTAAAAACTTTTAAATTATATAAAAGATAGAATTCTATCTTATTTCTATATCTAATTCAAGATAAAGATATTTTAATTTTTCTACAATATATAACTCATATAAATCATTACATAATAAACAGAGTTTTTAATTTTCAATATTAATTTATATATATTTAATATTTCTTGATCAATTATTTTTATTTTTCCTTAACAGTAATATTAAGAATATGTGCTGAGCAGTTATAATAATTAAAAAAAAGATTATTCAAAGATTTTTTAAATTCTTTTGCTAATTTTTGTCATATATTAATATTGTAAATTCATTATTAGTAGTAATGTAATAGTTTTGTTTGTTAAGTTAAATTTGTTAAGTATATCATTAATTGAATTTGCTATATTAATTCCTATATAACGAATTTTAAAAGGAATAATATCAAAAAGAAAATATCAAAGAATTTAATCCTGATCAATATAATAAATTGTTAAACTAAAAATATGCTTTACTACTTAAAGTTGATGTTCACATGTTTGCAATAAAGCTACTTTTTTTGATATTTTACATAGATCATATACTATATTAAAATGATGTTGATTGAATTCTTGATTAATTATTTTTATTATTTGATGATAATTAGAAATTTTATAGCATAGATTGAATTTATTTAATATTTTAATAAAATTTTTATTTTCAACAACGTGAAAAGATTGTTAGTCTGTAATTATTCAAATAATTAATAATTGATCTTCTTCTGATTTTTTTTGATTAACTAAGGATTCATACATTTAAAATTAATGTAGTTTGACATTTATTAACTTTTGAAATTTTTATATTATATTTCTTTAAATGACATTCTATATTAGAATTTTCTGACTTGCTTAAGAATACATAATTACATCTTTTACATACAAATACACCTGAATTAGTTAAAGTTTTACAGTTAACATAATTTTATAAAAAAGAAATTTTATAAGAGTTTTGTGAGTTTTGTAAATTTTTTGAATTTTGTGAATTTCTTGTATCATATATATAGTTATAGTTTCATTATATGGGGCCTTTGCAATAGAAAGGGGGGAAACTGCCAGAAAAATTAATTTTACTTTTATATGGCAAATATGATTTTTAGGCTGAAATATGTTCAAATTTAGCATTAACTCATTTTTGATTTTTCTGGCAGTTTCCCCCCTTTCTATTGCAAAGGCCCCATATAATAAATGATGTAAATTATAAAAAGAAGTTCTATTAATTTCTTCTTCATTATTAATGTCAAAACTATTGTTAAATCAAAACTCATAGTTATAAGTATATATTAAATAGTAAAGTATTTTTTAAGGAAATATGGTTTAATATGTTTTTAATTACACATAATTTTTGATTAGCTAAATCTTTTTTTTAATTGGTTAGGACTTATTCTTTATTAATTCTAAAAAATTAAATTTAGTTTTTAGGTTAGGATTTAAGACTTTACCAACTTTATAAATACACTGCAAATCTTATTAAATAATAATTTGAGAATAATAAGATTAAAGTTTTTGATTGACTAATACAGCCCTCTGATTTAAATCTAAAAGAATACCTTTAGAATAAAATGGACTATTATCTGAGATAACTTAAAATACTTGTTAGAATACAGAATCAGTTGTAGGATGTAATTTAAAAAGTTTGGTTTGAATTAGATCTGATATAAGGTTGCTTGTCTAATCCTTTTTGGATTTGACTAAATGTTTAAACTTTTAGTTTTGCTAAATTTTTACTAAGTATTTGATATAGTTTCGCTATTTTTATAAGCTTTGATATAAATTTTAACTTTATTCAAATTTGCAAATTTTTTTAATAAGATTTTAATATAATTTAACCAAGTTTTACCTTTACCATTTGGACGTCTGTTTAAACTTTGAATTTCATCTAGCAATCTTATTCTAATGTATGCAAAAAGTTGGTTGATAATATGCTAACTCGTATAAATGATATAATAAAAGCTAATAGTGGAAAATAGTAAACAATAATTTATCAAAGTTTTAATATAAAAAAATTGGTTTTTTAAATTTTTTTTTATTTAAAAAATTTAATAAAATATTAGCAAAAGAAAAGCATCACATAATTTACATTAAATAAATATTTTTTAAAGTTAGATTTTATTATTATGCAATAATTTTTATATCATTAAATAGACTTGTTATGAAGAGTCTAAAAAATAAATATTATACATAATACTGTGTTTTCTAATTCACAAGATATTGCAATTTTAAAATTTGTGATTGGTTGATGCAATCCTTTTGATTACTACTATATATTATTTTTTTTTATTAATTAGATGAATAAAGAAATTTTTAATATTTATATATACTAAATTAATAAATTGTATTTTTGGTAAAATGATTATTATAAGATATATGAAATAGTATATTTATAGATAAAGGTTATTTAGTTTAGAAATATTTGATAATAATTAGTCAACTATTAATACTAGAAATGCAAAATTGAAGTTATTATCAAATATTCAAATAATAAGATGATTTGGTATTGTAGTTTAAATTGCTTAATTAGGATTATTTTAATTCTTTGATAAATTAATATACAATATAATGAAAAAATAAATAGATTCATTATTCATTAAATCAATTTACATTATAATTAAAAAAAATAATCGTACTAGTAAGTTGTTTTGAAAACGTAAATACAAGATAATATTTTTGATACTTATTAATTTAATATGAAATTTTAAAATTATTGCATTTGTCAATCTTTAAGAATACAGATAATAAGTATGGTATAGATCCAAAGTATGGTGTTACTTTTATTACTATATTAAAAAATCATTCCGTTTAGCTGAAAATTGACCATACCATACTCGCAAAGGGGTCCATACCATAATTTTCGCTGTCAATTATTTTATCCTTATCAGCAATTCCATTAATATATATATATTTTTTTTTACATAATCTTTTAATTTTAAATGTCAATCAAGTGACTAATGGTCACGGAGTTGAAATCGGTCAAAGTATTTCTTTTTTGTAAATGTTAAAATTGTGTTCGTTTTTTCTTTCCATTAGTACAAACTTCAAAATCCAAGGCACATGTAAATTCTAACTATATATGGCAGCACGTGAAAAGCTGAATTTCAAAAATTACCAACAATAAATATATAAAGTTTTAATCCATTAAGAAAATCTCGTGTCGCTTGATTTTTAAAGGTTCGAACAAAATTTCTTATGAAGCGAAAAAAATATGTTACAAACATATATTGTATTACGTTGTGGAAAATTTTAATGTTTTATTTAAGAACATAAGGCTCGCTCTTTCCATTTGAATGGCAATCATCATTTGGATAAAGGCAAAGTCATAAATATTTTCGCATTTGGATATCAAACGTTTAATATAAAGAGTTAAGAATCAAATGATACTAGATATGATATTAATTTTATTCAAGATGTACTAAAATCACATTTTGACATTTATTTGAAGGAAGATCATACTTGTAAAGATTCTTATTATAATATATATTTAAAAGGATTGTGTTTTTTTTTTTTAAAAAAAAAGAAAATTTTAATTATTTATTATATATCTCGTTTCTTTTTCTTATGTTTGTTCGTTTTCCATTAATCAATAATGTATTAATAAAAAAAAAAAAAAAAAAAAAAATAAACAGCCGGCCCTGATTATTTTTCGGATTATGATATTTTAATACTTTAACTAAAATATCAAAACGTAAAGACCAAAATTTTTTTATTTCCTCCCCCCTTTTTAAAAAATTAGTACCGGTATGTTCTTTTCAAAGTTTTCAAAGGCAAATTGGAAAATTGAAGAAGTGATTCCAAATCATAAATTTGATGATGTATATCTAGAAGATTTCAAACGGCATGATCTAGTTATTAAAATAAAATATATTTTAGTTTATGTGACAGTAATTAGGTTTATAGTGGTTTATCTGGCAGATATATGGATAGGAATTTTTTTAATGGTTGATAATAAGATTGCTTCAACTCAACCAAAAATTTCTTTGGATGTATCAAAATTGATTTATGTTGTATGTCTTTTTACATCACTTTTATTATTGGCTTGGGATTGGAAAAAGTCTAAAGCTATCATTGATTCAGGAGATATCTTTTACGCTTATACTAATCCTATAGCTTTTAGATATCATTCTTTAAAGAGTTATCTTCGTCATTGTTTCATTTGTAACATAAGTATGAAACATACATTCGTTGATAAAGTCGCGTCCTTTGTATTCTTCGGTTCGAAAGGTAAATGACACGTGACTCTTGATTAATAGCATCGTTCTAGTATTTTAACATATCTCAATTTTAGGTTGGAAAAGACTCATTTTGATTGAAGCACCACTTCAAATCATTAATGCGATCACTCTTTATAGCATAGCTAATGCAAATGCGACGAATAATTCATTCGATTATAATACAGTTGATAGAATTTCAATTGGATTAATTTCATTTACTTTATTAAATTTCTTTACGAAAGCCTCATTTTCGGCTATTGCTTTTATGTCATATTCTCTTTTGAAATTACGTATAAATGAAAATCTAAGAGAACAATATTGTCATAAAGTTAATCAAAGGATTGATGAATTACTTGAAGGTCAACAGCGTAATCGGGATTTAAAACAACAAAAGGTCGCTCAAATTGTAAAAAAGTACGAGGGTTTTGCTAGGTTAAAGAAAAGTTTAAAGATTGATAATAATATATTAAATGGTCCAAAAAATAATTTATTTGATGATGATGATGATTCTCCTCCGGTTCAGTTAAAAGGAACTATTTCTCCCGAGTCAATATCTCTTCCTATTGATGATTTTAATGGCGTTAGAACTGAAAGAAACAGTTCAAATCCTCTTTCTCGGCCATTTCCTATTAATATAAAAGGTAAAAAGAAATCTCCAAACAGTTCAAGTCCTTATTCGCCACCATATCCTCTTGCTCCAACTCCTAGAATTTCATGCAGTTCGATTCCTTGTTCTTCAACTATGCATCTACCTCCACCTATGCCTTCATACCATTTAAGTATTGATTCTCGTTCTACTCATTTAAATCCTTCATACAATTCAATTCATCGTTCACCATCTCAAGAAATATCTTATGATTCGGATGTATATGAAGATGATGATGGTCTATGGTAATCTTATGTTCAAAAGGTGGTAATAGTGGAAGGAAATAAAAAAATTATTTGTCAAATCTTTTAAATTTCGTTATTTCATTTATTTATTTGTAATTTTATTATTATTTGTATTAATTATATAATCAATTATTAATTTTATTTATTATCTTTTGTTTAATAATAAATAAACAATTGTAGCTGGATATAAAATAATGTAATATTTATACAGTTTATAATAAAATACAACATTTCTATAATTACAGTACATCCTTATATTATTTATATTATTACTATTATTATTATTATTATTGTTATTATTAAATTTTTTTATTTTTGGTGCATTGCTAAAAAGATGAGGAATATGATTTTTTTTTTTTTAAAAAAAAAAAATATTCTTGACATTAGCAACACTATATACATTAAATCCTGACAAATGTTCTTTGCTTACATAAGCATTCTCCACCTTTAATTTAGGGGTTTCACCTTTTTCTTTTCATCATATACCGATTTGTTCCTACTATTATTCCTTTTCTTCTTCAACTCTTGCTCCAATACCTTTTGCCTTTCTTTAAGCAATTCTTCTTCTTTCGTTAACATAGCTAATCTCTTACTTAATAATGTTACACCAAAGAATATAAAGCATATTCCAACAATAAATCCTATATATTTCTCTACGGTAAAGTTATGAAATTCATCATAATAGATGCCCCCTCCTATTATATCAAATAAACTCCAATTGCAATAAAAGATTGGCACCTGCAATAATGCATCATACTTCTTTAACCCCATATTTATCCAATAGACTTGACCAATCGCTGTTGAAATGGTAATCAAGAGTATCATCCATGATAATAGATCTTTAAATTGATTATCTTGTTGTACAATTGATATTGTCAATAAATTAATCAGAGACTAAAAAAAAAAAAGAAGGAAAAAAAAATTTTTTTGTTATTAAAATGAGCTTTCATAAACAATATATTGAGCACAAAAATTATTACCTTTGCAAAAAGGGTAGTGATTGTGGCCAAACTGGATGCCAATATTGCATAAGCCAGCGGCAAAAGAATCTTTTCTTTAAGGTTTCGTTTTCTAATGGCAGATCCGACTGTACGCATTGAAGAAATTGAAATCCGAGGTGGGGGTATATGGTTTGTTTTTTCAACGTCATGCACCACTTTATCAGAAATATTCTGCTTGTCAAGCACATTATGCGTTATTTTGTCCTTCGAGTCTTGTTCCGTTACTACTGATCATATCCCCCAAAGTTTGATTAATATTTCGACTTAACTCTTTCTATTACCAAATTTCATTAATAACTAAAATGAGAAATAAAATTCATTACCGACCTTCAATAAGCGATGACTCATTTGCATTAGTGGAACTTTGTACATGTCCGGTAGTAGCAGCAGCGGCGTCTTCTTGGACAAGTGCAATTGCATCCTCTCGAGCTGCATTCCTTTCAACAACGCGTATAAAAGTAAATAAAGCAAAAATAAAAATGGAAATCGTAGAAAGATAAACAATTGTTTGGAGTCGATGAAATAATCCAATAAGAGCGCATAGTTTATAATCTATTCACACAAATATGTATATAAATATGTATATATTAAAAAATAAAAAAAAATAAAAAATAAAAAAATTTTAAACCAAATAAAATTTAAAACTAACCTTGTATAACAATTCCAGAGTATACTGTGATCACGATACTACCGCCTATGATGATTACGACACCAACAATGTCCCAGACTGTTAATGTTTGATGATGAAGTATCGGAGCGATTATCAGATTGACGACCAAAGACACAACGCCTAGCGGTGCGACGACTATAATGTAGGAAATTTAGAATTAACTTGGTATGAAAGTTTATAAATTTGTTTATGAATTGAAAAATAAAATTACGTACGTGATTGTGGAGCGAATTTTAATGCGACAAAACCTAACAAGCTTCCGAAAATGTAGATAACCAGTCCAAAGACCCAGAGCTAGAGAGGAAAAGACAAAGGCAAAAAAAAAGGTGGGTTCTTTTTAAATGAATTGAATTCACATGACAATGTTTGAAATAACATTGACGAGTGGAAAGGTTATAACTCTGATGCGGCAGTTTAATATAATTATGGACCACCTTTTATCAAGATAATCAAATGAATTCATTAACACTCACCGGCGATACAATAATTTGTTTCCAGAACATAAATCTTTCCAATTTTTTATAAAGGCTAGAACGGTCCAAATTATTTGTTGGACCAATATCATCATTTACATTTGTTATTTTGTTCGATTCTTCTTGGTGCTTGGTAAAAGCATATTTTTGAATATTCAATCCGATATTTGCAGCTACACCTCCCAATAAACATATTAAGACACCGATCCAAATACTTCCCTTTCGATCTGCATTTAACAAACATTTTGCGATACCAGATGTTTTATCATAATTACAACTCGAACTATAATCACATGGATCAACATCATTCGCTACTATATCACATTTTGACTCTGAAGGAAGTCCATTACAACAGTTCGATGGTTTTTCAATTTGAGGTAAAGTAAGATCTTTTTGATCCCATGCTCCATCGCAACTTGATTCAAAATTACAATACTTTGGACTACAAATCTCTTTTTGCTCAAATTGAACGTTATATATAATTGAATAATGATATGCTATACAATCTGTTTCATCTCGACATGGTTGACCTTTGTAAAGAAAATTTTCTCTTATTAAAAAAAGGAGATCACGTGAAAAACGAAATCGAAGAAGGAAAGCTTACCAGCAGCAACCACAAATTTGCATTTTTTCTGTATACACATAAAGTCACCCGGCCTCCTTTTGGTTGTTTGGTTAAACCATGATACTTTCATTTCGGGGTTTATCTTATTATTAATACAATCCCAATCATTTTCACAAGGACTATTTTCAATTGACGGTGACTTGTCGACAGTATTATCAGGCGTTGACTGCGCAGAAGCTAACAAAAATTGTGATGAAAGCGATAGTGCTATTAAAACGAAAATGGTTGATATATGCATTATCGCTGAAATCGATATTATGAAACGTGGTTTATCTATGAGGATTATAGTTCTTTTCATACATTAATTAAGAATATCTCGATTAAGTAAAAAAAAATAAAAAATAAAAAAAAAAATCTTATTGCAAATTTAATGCTAGTGGCGAAAAGGTAAAGTAGCTAGCTAAAAGAGTTTTAAAAAAAAAAATCTCTATTCCTATAAATAACTTTGCCGTTTCATGCATGTAATGATTACTAGAGAACTTTGAAAGACACTATCGACATAAAAATGTATAAAAAATGGGTGATTTTTATTTTTTTTTATTTAAAAAAAAGAAAAAAAAAAATGAGTAAATGAAGGAGAATCCGGAGAATAGAATGAATTTATTTGAATTGCAATATATAATGTTGATCTTATTTATATATTAAATTCACAAAAATGGAAATTTTTTATAAATTCTGGCATTATCAGGTTACTATTTAGATGAAATTATTCAATCAAAATTCTGCGCCGAATTTTGATTGAAAAATAATAGCCCTGGAAAACTTTCTCAAATCTTAAATGAATTAGAACACATGAAACAAATAATCAAAATCATGTTTCGAAATTATTTGCCGTATGGAATTCCTAAATTAATTTGTGCGTGACAAATATTATAGAGACCTACGTATTTATTATTTCCGAGAACGAATGAAAGGTTCATTATTACAACGTTACTAAATTGATATTTTTGCAAATAATGATTAATTTGTATCGAGTTATTATAATTTATCCAAATGCGGGTTTAAAATATGTAACACACACACATGTACCGGATTTGAAAAATATTAAACATCACAAAAAGTAAGTTATAGACACATGACTATTCGAATTCGAATGAAAAGATTTTTTCAAGAATATTTCGCCAAGGTAGGTTAGCATGAACGAAAGAAATTACATATGATATGAAACGAGTGTTATTAATTCATCCAGTTTGGCAATAATCGGTTCGAAAATAGATTATAAACGGTTAAGTCTTTATCCTTTTCCAAGTCGATAAATATATCAAAAGGTAACATCATCGGATAAATTAATGTTTTAAATGATGTCATTGTAAGAAAAAATATATAAATACCTCAAAAATAAAAATGGTCATCAAAATCTCTTCTTTTTAATGTTGACCATACTGTGCTTGAATTAAATTTTCATTGGGCCAAAGAAGATTATAGAAACTTTGTGGTTCGATACGTTTTCTCGGCTGGTCATATTATAATGACGATTGAGAAAGTAAGTTTAAATATTACTTTTAATCAATAAATTTGATCAAAGTACTCAAATTTTTTTTTATTATTATAAAGACGGAGGTTTTGATACAAGAAGTACAATCTACCAATAATCTTACTAATGATCTTTTTAAATTTGATTGGCCACCAAAGTCACATAACGAGTTTGTAATATTTTCCTTTTATCATGAGTTAAATTTAATTCGAGAACTTTTTAGCGAAAAAAAAAGCTGACGGTTCTTCCCCTTGATTATTAATAGGATATGTGAGAAAGAAGAAAAGCACGAACCATTAGTAAAATCCGCAACAAGTATCAAAGATATTCCAATTCAAATACTAAAACAAATAATATCCCACACCTGCGTGATCACAAATAAGAGACGAATCTCTTCGCTAAGACAAGTATGTCGCGAATGGAATATCACGATAAATCGCATGATATATGATAAAATATCCATTTTGTTCACAAAGCATTCCCCTAAACTTACCCTTTGGATGAGATGTCAAACTCATCTTGGTACAGTTATCAACTTGGATATTCCACTACAACGAGGAGGCCTAAATAATAAATACGTAATTGAATTCTTTACTCGCGTGAATCACGAATTTGAAAAACCGATATTTGTGGAAAGTTATAGATCCATAGATTTTTATTATGTTTTTACTTACTGTGATGAAGGGAAGAAAAGTTTTAGAAAGGAAATAGAAATTTCGAGGCTTTCTATGATTTCTGGAAAAATCATTAATCCATGTGTTAATTCTGATGTTGTAATGATAGATTTAGACTTTGCTTTTCAGTATATACCATATGAACCTATGACTTTTAGAGTGAAAGCTATAAGCTTCAGTCCAATTTATGTGTTAGATTGGTTCAATGTTGAATAAATAAATTGTACATAAGTATTCCGGAGTATTTATTTTTAAATCACGATCCGATTCTTGCATCATTCAAATGTAAAGATGATATGTTTGATTTAAACTTATTAATTACCAATGACTCAGTAAATTGTTATAAATAGATGTAGAATTTATTGATTTTCCTGTCTCAATCATATCATTCGTGCTTTAAAAATCATTATAATTTGTACCTTTGTTAAATCAAAGTTACCCTGTACGAGCCCACACTTTTTTTCTTTTTTTGATTTTACTAAGGTAACATAAATTATGGAAACGAACCGTTTCGTAAAATCTCACTTTTGAACTTAAATCTATACATGTATATTTGAATTTTAGCGGAAGAAATGAATAGCGATTCTGGATATTGGGATGATTTGAAAAATGACAACTTTGGTGAGACTCTTGTAAGTATATTAATCTTTAAGGTTGAAAATTAAAATCATAAATGATACATTTTATTATTACATTTGCAGGACGAGAGATTCTTGTATATCTTGTGTAACGATTACGAAAGGTAATAATAGCAATTATAATATGGGAATAAAATTTCGATTTTTTATTGCAATAAGATTTCAATTTTAGACAAAAATTCTCAGTACCTGATGATTTTTTATTACACGTTCCTTATTAACTTGATTTAATCTGATTAAGATACGAGGATATGGTCGTATCTAACAAATTAAATAAAGAAGTTAACGCCGAGTTTTACCAAGAACGCTTGGACGCATTGTTAGAATCTAAGAAGATCCAATTGGATAAATTGATTCAAATTCACGCCAAAGAAATCGTTGAACATCGAAAAATATTTTATCAAAGTGTAGATTTAAGATATGTGAAAAGAAAATATTCAACAACTGATACTTTATCTAGCATAATATTTCATCCTGAAGTTGAAAAGATTTTGATAAATGGAAGAGACTCGAATCCTTCTCAACATGGTATTGCCGATCAAGGAAATGGAAAAATTGGAACTATGGAAGATGTTGCAGATGCCATTAAAAGAAAACTTACTATTAAAGATGATGAACCTATAATTGGACGAGATGAATTATACGTAAAAAAATTTTTTTTTTCCGAAAATTTTATTTCAAGACTGTTTGTTACTGTATATTCCAATGTTTAATTAAAATAAAATCTCTTTATTTTCTTTTATTTTTAGCTACAATATTACGCCGAGCTTGACCAAATAAAGGAACGTCAAGAAAAGGAACTTCAAGATTACTTGGCATTTTATAAGAGAGAACAAGAGTATTTTGAAAGATGTATGATCAAGGTTAAGAAACATGATGAAATTGCCTTTTCCGCTGTTTCATCTAGTAATGATGATTCAAGCAACAACAATCTCGGAATAATGAAATTTCGGGCGGAATATAACTCAAGACCAATTGTGCAGGATGACAAAAGAAATCCACATAAAAAGTCAAAGGTCACTTTTGTCACTTTGGATTCAGATCCAACTATTGTTAAAGTTGAAACCGCTTCTTTGGAACTAAATTTAGGGTAATTTAAGTAGAAATACGTTTTAGAAAAAAATTTATTCTTCAAAAATTATACAGTATATATATACAGTATATTTTGCATGTTTTAATTTCAAATTTCAAATTATTTTGTAAAACCATTTATTAAATTTGTGAGAGATTATCGAGCGACAGTTAATTAAATTTAGGTAACGTACAGTTGCATATAATGAAAAGTTTTCATTTTCATTTTTTTTTTGTTGATTTTCAAAATTAATTTCCGATGCTGTTGTTACATATATTACAACGCACGTGATGAATTCGCGTCGTTTATTGAATAGTAACATAGGTCGTTTCTCCTATATTCAATAAATAATTTATATAAAAGATGAAATTTCTCAAATTATAATAATAATAAGTAAATAAATAAAATTAGCGGGGAGTAAAAGAAAAAAAAAAAGAGGAAAAAAAAAAAAGAAGGGAATGTTTTAAAATAAAAAAAAGCCAAGTTGTTTTATAAACTAATTCTTTTTAATTCTTTCTAATAAGCTTGAGTTGATGCTCTTTTTGTTTGAAAAGTGGGTACAAATAAAGATCTCGAATTATAAATCATGTTTGGATTTTTCGAGTCGGTGATTTGAAGTTGGAGTTGAAATTGTGCCGAAAGTTTCTTTACGGCACGATCACGATTTTGAATTTTGCTAAATAATGGGAAGAAAGGTGTCAACCTTCTTTGGGATTCCCGTTTAGGTTTAACCATGATAGGTTCATGTGTTGTAATAACTTCACGAGGGATGTCAATTAGTTTTGGAGATGGGATTGGAGTTTTTGGAGTTGATGTTAGAGTTGGTGTAGGTGTTGGAATTGGTGTCGGTGGCGGTGGCGGTGGGTGGACTACTTCTTCACTAATGAGATTTAAAACTTTAACAAATTTTGAAATATGTATATCAGGAGCTTTACCTAGATCAATTTTAACTTTCAACTTATGATAAACTGATAGGTAAGTTGAATCTAGACTATAAACCAAATGTCTTGCAGAAGGCGTATTTAATTTTACTTCTATAAAATATTCATTATCTTGTCCGGATAAAATTGGAAGGTCATTAGCATGTACAGTTTCTTCAACGATATATTTTTTTGTTGATGTTTCATAATTGTCTGATCGCAATTCGTGATATTCTTTAATTCCTACGAATAATTTCTTGAAGTAAACTTGAGGTTCATGAAAAGTTAACTTTACAGGAACAACGATGGATTCTCCTGGACCAAAGGTTGTTTGTGTTAAGGACACATCATATCCAAAAGCGTGGGGTTTTGCGGGTCCATCCTCCTTGATAAACCAACGAGAAGGTTCTGGTTGTGGAGTGATAGTATAACGAGTGATGGGAACCACCACTTTAATGACTTTCTTTTTAATACTTGAGTTGGGATTCATGTGCCGCCTTGAAATAACAGCCTTAAGCATATAATAAAGTCTTCCACATCCTTTATCCATCGAAATCGAAGGTGGGAGAATATCCGGTAGCTTAAATTTGAAAGGTAAGTCAAGAGATTTTATGGCATCATATTGACCTTTACTTTGTGACCTCCAAATCGTGATGTTATTATAAAAGAATTTACGCTTTGCCGTATGTGTAGAGATCCTTGATTCATCTTCGTCTTCAAAATATGCACTTTCATCGTCTTCTTTAATAATGTCATCTTGACCTTCCTCTAGGCTACCTGCAAAGAAAACATATTCTTTTCCCACGAAAGAAAGGGAAATCTTCTTTGCGAATATTGGTTTTTCTTCAGTGTATTTTAATTGTAATACACCTTCTATTGTTGATTCATCAGCTCCTAAATATCCTACTTGAAAGGATGTCTTCCCAGGAGAATAGGTCAAAAATGCCTTTTTGCTATTTCTTGAGTAGGGTGTGAAAGGAGATGGTACATCTTTACCGTCCGATTGTTCAAATTTTGGTGACATGCCGTAAAGAAAGTAATAGGATTAATGAAAAATATAAAAAAAAAAAGAGGATATAAGATTCAAAAACTTTGTGTATTTGAATGTTTTTTAATAAATAAGTAAAATCTTCGGTAATGATCACTGTAGTTTAAATACGTTCACATGAAATTCTTGGTAACAAAAGTTGAAAAATTACCACTCCTATCTCATCTTATCTTAATAAGTATCAAAAACCGATAAAATCATTAAAAAAATAAGGAGAACCCCCGCATTTGAGATTTCAAATCGGGTTATATTCATGTTTGTGAGAAAAGGTTTCTAAAAAAGGGATTATCATAGGCAATCACGTTTTTTCAAAAAAAGCTTGCCTAATGTTTTTCATGAATACGAAAAGTAACCATATGTAAATTCTTTTATTTTTTAAATAAAGTGTATAAAAAAAGCAAAGAATTTATTTTTAATTACTAATAAAAAAAAAAAAAAACGATAATAACATTCGATGATAAAAGTGTCACATTATTATTTATTTGCTCGTAAACCTTATTTTGATTTTTGTTAATGTGAATTCAGGAAAGATAAACAAATTTATTATAAAAAAAAATTTTTTTTATTTTCAAGACAATTCATTAATTATTAATAGTATTAATAGTATAAAAAAATATATATATATATGTTTAAAAAAAAAAATAAAGTAAATTAATTATTTTAGATAAGCTTTTTCGTGAATAGGTACTGCCCTAACACCTTTAATGATATAACTTGTATCATATGGGCCGAAATCCATTGTACGGACCCCTTGAGAAACGGATCCTATGTAGTTAATACATCCCGGTACGAAAAGTAAGACTGCAACTATATTGTAAGGAGGTGCAACTTCGTTTAATTTAATCTTTTCCGAGTTAGCCAGAGTTTTAACAATATCTGAATCGTTGGTGTGAATGTAAGTTCCCCAAGCTTTGGTATTGCTGCTTGTCGCGTTGGCAATTGTGAGGTATTTTGATTCGATCAAAATTTCAACACATTCACCAACCTTTCCATTTGGCACCTCAGGGTAAACGCAAAACTCGTCAACAATCTGGAATGTATAAATAAGCAACTTAATTTTTTGTTTGTTTTGCGAGATTATTTATTTATTTATTTATTTTTTTCTTTACCTTTGGTTTTGTGACAATTTCAAATGTTTGTAATTTTCCATTCTCCAAAGCTAAAGCTAATTCATCTTCAAAGGAAATAGCAATTCGATCTTTATCATCGTCAATGTAAAAAATTTCGACGCTTTGATCGAAATCCACATCGAAACGTTCACGTATCTAAGTGAAATCAAAAGATAAGTAAACTCCAATCACACTTGACATTTTCCGAAACAAAAGAATATTATTCACCTTGTTTTCCAATTCTTTCAATTTAATGCTTTTATCTACGACAATTTTACGAGAGAAACTTTCTAGAAGATTGGTGTATTTTACTTTAATAATCATCGTTTCTCCGCTAATTATATCTAAACTCATTTATGAAGCTTTAATTTCTGTTTAAATATAAGTTAAAAAGAAAGTGGTTTTTTAAGAAAAATAAAAAAATAAAACTTGTGATGTGTATAATAAACATGTTTCAAGACAGATTGCCCATATTTAAATGATTTTTTTTTTTTTTTTTGAAAAAGAATTTCAAACAAAATGATTCAAAAGATACTAAAGTTTAAACGAACTTTTTTTTAAAAAAAAGATCTTCCTTAATGTTGGAAAATTACCATTTTCTAATTTTAAAATCAGGAGAATTCCCCAATTTTTCATTTCCTTTAACAATGAAGATTAGGATTATCTCAGAATCAACGACTTTTCTAAATAAAAGTGTTAAATTTGAATCTTGCCAATTTCCTTTATCATTTCATTATAAACTAATTTGTACACGTGAAGTTGGCGTTGGAATAAATTTCCAAGGTTGATCTTATTCCTTTAATGGCGACCTTTTAATTGTGCAAAAAAAAAAAAAAAAAAAAATTTTTCTTGGAAATAGAGCTTCCCAATTTCATGGTATATTGGTGAGAAGATCAAGCTATAAAAATATTATGAGCATGCTTAAAAAGTATGGAAAGAATTCAGCTGGAAAAATCTAGGCGAGTTTTAAAACTGATGTTACAATATTGTTACCATAAAGAGGGTTCTTGCGTGTTATAATAAACCCACCATATCTACCATTATATTTATTTCCATTATTTGAAAAAGTGAATTGTAAAGCCATTAAGCCCCCCTTCCCGATGTACTTTAAGAAAAGATATAAAACGGAGTGATCATGTGACGCCTTAAACTTTAAACGTTTGACATTATTTTATGAAAAATGCGGATTTATTCAAAATTGCATTAAAAAAAAAGATTCAGGCACTTTTGACAAGAAAAATATTGACACAAATTGATATAAATTAAACGCTATTGCAGTACAAGCAAACAAACATTTTATTTTTTTCCGGTGTGATTGCATATGCAAGTCAAATACATAAAATGTTATGAAAACTTCGCAGAAACAGTGACCAAGTTATAATTGAAATAGATATGATATATTAGTATTCTATTTAAATCTAACTAATAATGCAGAAATTATTTCTTTGAATCATAAAAGATGTAATTTTAACCATATTGATTATTTGTTTTTCTTCGAGTTCTTTCCCTTTTTTCCCTTTTTGGTAGTAGTGATAGTGTAGATATACCTGAAATAAAGTGAGTAAAAAAAAAATTAAAATACCAGAAATGATGTCGCCATAACATTTTTTATACATACGTTGAGGTTTCATAATATATTCGTATACAATTCCATTTTTCTCATACCATGCCAGTTCTCCATCTTCTTTATAATGTTTTGGAACTTCGAGAGAGAATCCCCAAGCGGATATATCATTTGATTCATATCTTCCCATAGAAGAACGCGCCCATAACCAGGGTTGGGAAGTACAGTGTTAGTACAATGATATTAATACAATTAGTACAGTTAGTACATTATAATAATTAATATAAAAATTAGTACAAGTACAGTACAAGTACAGTATTAATTTTATCTAGTACATACAAAATTCCCAACCCTGCCCATAACAATCTAAAAATGTCATTCCATAACGAAACTCCCCAATAACGATTATGTGATTGAATCCAAAACCTGCAACGCTCGCGATATCAATTTCGTTACCACCAATGTCGTCTGCAACTTTATGTTGATCAGATTTATTTTTAAACGCATGAGTGTATTGTTATATTTAAATGTTTTTTCATCATTTCTTGCACATACCGGCACTTGGGACATGGATCCAGTATTGTCAAATTCTTGAGGAAGAGAGTGCGTGTGTACAAGTCGACATTTTTCTGACGGGACTTCGGTCGTCCACTCCATGCTTCACAGGATACCGCCTCTGAACAATTCCCCAATTGATGCCTGTACATGCATTGTTGCTTCTTTGTTAGAAAGTTTTCCACTTTTGATGCCCATTTCAACGTCTTCATATTGTTCACTCTTGATTTTGTTGACTCCACATTCATTGGTGGATTGACGCACTGTATATACATTTCACTAACTTTCCCTTTTATGTTCACCGCAAATTTAAGTTTGGTTGCATATTTATTATTTCCTTTGCCAAGAGTACCAGACTCTTCATATATTCGACTTGTTCTTCCACCGTTTTCTTCCTGGAGGGTCGATGGGCGTAAGTCCAAAGGATGTAAACATCCCACGTCGTAATAACCAGGATTGGTTGGAAATTGGGTAGGACCATCTTTTTTACCGAAAGGAACCATGTTTCCATGATCCCTACATAAAATATGATTTGTTGAATAGAATTGAACATTTTTTTTCTTCTCCTTAATTTACCTGAAGGGTTCCACGAAATCCGATATCATTCTTTCTGCCATTTTTTTTAGAGTATCAAGCCAAGTGTATGTATGGACTTGAAAATATACAAAAGGTAGTTAAAAAAAAAAAAAAAAATTTATTTTTTCTCAACACTATATGTATGAGTTTAATTTTTTTTAAAAACGCAAAACTTCTTTGTTACCAACTTTGTTACCGATTCAAATTGTGTGTATTTCAGTAATTTTGTATCTTCTGAAACTTTTTTTTTTTAAAACTAAAATTTTATTACTGAATTAAAACATTTGTTAAGCTAAATAAAATAAAAAATTACTTTTATATAATTGCAAAATAAAATTCGTTTACAAATAAATTAATGTACAAAATTCGCGTCTATGTTTGCAAAGTTACATATCTCATCACAGTGATGGCAAATGGCCAGGTTATCCAGAAAAATTAAATGATAATATTAACCAGAATTATAAGATCATATGATATATTTTCTTTAAATGACTATGTCAGACCTATACTTGCCGTCCAAACCAAAACCTTTGGGATTTGTCCAATGGAAACACCGGGACAAATGGGATTTTTCAGTGATATCTAAAATCCCATAATGGAAAATCTGGAAAAGCTAGGTTTGGACAGTCATAATCGGACAAAGCCTAAACATTAACAAACTAAAATCCTTGAATTTTAGAAAAATTGGAAGTTCAGATAGGATTAATAGTTAAAAGAATGATATTCCTTTTATAAGAAATGAGTAATGCTCTAGAAAAAACCTGATTTCTTTCACTAATTTTTAAGATGTTTAATCTATATGAATTAAATTTTCAGATTGAAATTAAAAACTACTTCATTGCAATTACTATTATTTTTTTATATAAATATTTATTTATTTTATATTTGTATTATACTTTTATTTGAAAAAAAAAGTCAATCAAAAAATAATAAAATAAAAGTTGTAAAAATTTAGAAACAGTTAATCTTAACTTTTTGAATACTGTTAATTATATATTTATCCTTATAACATAAAATGTGATCCATACTATATAATACTAATTTAATGCAAAAAAAAATAGGATGTAATTGTTATAAATTTTGTAATTTTAATAAAATTTATAATGAAAATTATAAATAAATATAGGTTTATTTATTTTGTGTTTAGGATTTATTCAGGTTTGTTCACTTTGGATTTAGTATTTATTCAGATTTAATCTATTTGTTTAAATCTGATCTATTTATTCAAAGTTTAGGATTTTGACCATCCAAATTTAGTTTTTTCAATTTTAGCTTTGAGATTTAAGTGGGCAGAATTTGGATTTGGATAGGTATTTTAAAAATTTAGGTTTAGACAGCAAATATAATCAGATATTTAAATGACTAGCTTGGTTATTTAAGATTATTTAGATTACTTTTATACAACAAAAATGAGAGTTCTGAGACAGAAATCTGAATAGTGCTCAGAAAGTTTACTGATTCACCTATGAATCAATTCTAGCCATATGAATCAATTATTAAATTCAAGTCCTTTTGCGTGATTTGGCTCAAATCCTGATATTAATATTGAACTTGGCTAAAAATTAGCATGTCTGATACCAAAAATTATACTGTTTGATATAGCTATACAAGCATGATTTTAATCCCAAATAATATATTAAAAAATTTTACTGTTCTGTTTGTCTTTGGGAGAAGACGAGAATATTGAGAAATGAAGTAATGAAATATTTAAATCTACGATCCTTTCAAACCTAATATATATAATAATTTTTATGCTATACTACTTGCCTTTGGAAAAAGATAAGAATATTGAGGAATAAAGTGATAAAATATTTGATTTTACAATCAATGCAAGCTCAATTTGCATATCATATTTCATAATATCCTAGAATTAATTCTAAAGATGATTTATTTTAATCTAGCAAGATCATAATTTCAGTATCCACCTTTAGGTGAGTACCAAAATTATATATGTATACAATAAAGTTTAAAAGCTATAGACCATATTCTAGTATACCAGTAATTTCACAGTATATAGAAATTAATTTTAGAGCCATTCCTTTCATATAAATGCTAGGTCAAAAAAATGGTAATAAGTACTAAACTTTCAGATAGAATATCAAAATTTATGTATAAATATTTTTAATCTAAAAACTTTAAACTATATTCTATTATATTATTAATTTCTTAATATACAACATAATGCTCTAAAGCTGATTTATTAGCATAAACCTAGGGTTATTAATATTTAACTATAGTGTAAAAAATTCAGGTAAGATATCAAAATTCCAGATGGAATACCAAATTTCTGAACATTATACCAAAATTTTAATAGACTATTTACCATTCATTAAAGTCCTAAAGTGCAATCTTTTATAGTATCGGAAGATATAAAACCTTTTATATAATCAGAATATTGATCAGAAGCTAATCTATTAAGTCTATAATATTCACTACAAGGATTAAGTTGCTTATTAGCTAACTTTATAACATATTTCCAATGAATAGAACATTCTTGTTCACACATATAGGATTGATCACAAATTATACTAGAGAAGTGTATAAAGAGACAAGTATATTCACCTTACATAATATAATAATTTTTTATATATTAAAATAATTAATTAAAATAAAAAGTTTATATAAGTATCATATAGTAAATTAAACACTTTCACAATGAGTACACAAATTTAATAACCGAAAACAAATAAATTCAAGAAGTTAAACCTACTTTTCAAAAAGTTGAAAAGGCTTTAATCAAAGTGCTTAAGATAGGGATTTTCTATAGAAGACTCAAAAATAATAAATTTATGCAGAATTATAAAAAGTGTATTCTAGAATTACGTCAGATAGAAAATCCTAAATCATATATCTTAGAAAATATGAGAAGACTGTTTTTAATAGAAAATAAATATAAGCAATTTATGAATGATTATAAAACTTACTATAATAAAGATTTAAAAATTCTTAATGCTATTATAAACTATATGGAGCTTTGCAATAGAAAGGGAGGAAACTTTAAAAAAATTAAAATTTTACTTTCTAAGCTAATTATGATTTTTTTTGTAAAATAAGTTCAGATTTAACATTAACTCA
>CAMKVN010000700.1:0-24972 GCA_946474995.1 Funneliformis geosporum
TTGCAAACGCTGATGTGATAATACAAAATATGATCGGCAAAATGATCGACATGTGATATAAGTATGTCCACCCTGCTTTTCGATTATGTGTACAAATTTAGCTTAATAATAAAAATTAACAAAAATTTTGGATTTCCCCCTTTTCTACTAACTGTCTCCTATATATAAAAATGCTTTGAAGTATGATTTTAATAGCAAAATCTCAAAAATCTCTCATGTTATGAAATTGATGTAATAATATTTTTGATAAGGTGGATTTAATAGTATAATTTTAAATAATTTATAATTTCATTATTTTTAAAATAATTTAATATTTGTAAAAATCATTATTATAATAAATGTTATATATATAAAATTAAAGTATCGTCTTATTAATTGATTAGATCAATATTATTTTTAGAGTAATTTTTTATTAGCTAAGTATTTTTATTGTGACATAACTATTTTTGATCATCAATTACTCAAAATCAATTTACTAGTCTCATAATCCATTTTTAATAGAACAGCTCTCATATATTTAATTTGATCATCATAAATAGTTTTTTTTATAAAATTTGATTTCATTGATTTTTGCTAACCTTTATTAATTGATTTTTCTTCTTTTGCAATACATTTATTATAACATTACTTGTATTACATTTTTGTATATTAGTATTATAGTAGCAAAAAAAAATTTATCAAAAAATTATTTTTTAATTTTTATTTTTCGTTAATATTTTATTATTTTTGTAATAAAATATTAATTATTGTATTAACATATTTCAGTTTGAACCTCTTTTATTTTGATAATAAATTAAAGAATTAAAAATATGTTATTTTTCATTTATTAAATTTTTTCTTTCAAAGTGAATTATAAAACATTGGTTAAATGAAGTAGACTATTCAAAACTAATTAATTTATTTAGTAAGTATTAAAATAATAGTGTATCAAATTTTATTAGCATTGAATAAATATTTATAAACTATTAATTTTTTTCTAAATATAGTAATTTTTATTTTAATTTTTTATTTTATTAAATATTTTTTTTTAAGGTAATTTTTGATACTTTGGTCAAATAAAGAAAACTTTCTAAAATTGATTAAAGTTATTTAGTAAGTATTGAAATCATGTATATCAAATTTCATTAGCATTGAATAAATATTCACAAAACTATTAATTTTTTTTTTTAAATAAACTAATTTATTTTTTATTAAATTTTTTCTTTCAAGATAAATTATGGAATATTAGTCAAATGAAGTAGGTTTTTCAAAACTAATTAAAGTTGTTCAGTGATTTTCAAAATCATTATATATCAAATTTCATTAACAATAAATGAATATAAAACTATCAATTTTTTTCAATTCTTTTTTGATATTTATTTTTTTCTTATATTGCTTTTTAATTTTTATTTGTAATAAAATTTATTGCTATTAATTATTTTCTTCTAATACATTTTAAAACTTTTCATTCATATTATAAATTTTAAAAATGTAACAAAGGATTTATAAATATTATAATTTTTATATTTTAAAATTCATATTTAAAAAAAAAATAGAATTACAAATTAATATAAAAAATTTATAAACTTATTTATTAATTTAATCATATAATAATCAATCCTGATTTAACCCTGATTCAACTCTAATTCAATTTTAATTAATAATATTATTTTAATAAATAAATTAATTATTTAAAATCAATATAATAATCAATTAAAATTTAACCCTAATTCATCTCTACTATCATAATTATGATCAATTTCAATTTAATTACAATTTAACTCAGATTTATTTAACAGAAATAAATAAAATAAATTCTCTTCTATGAAAATAATTATAAATTAAAAAACTTATTTATATAACTGATAATCTATTAAAAAAATTAATTTAGATCCTAAAGTATTTCAGATTTAACTTTTAATTAATAAATTATAATTGTTACTAGTTACTACTATGCCAAAAAATAATATACCGCTAACTCCAGTTTATTTTTTAAATTTAAGGTATATTGCAAAATAAAATAATTGCTACTCTGTAATCTAATGTTAAATTAATATGTAATAAAATACAAAAAATGAAAATACGAACTTTTTTAATTATCGATTTAAAACTTAAAGTTTTTAAGTAATGTTAACATTGAATTACCTTTGTTTTATACATATATTTATAATAATTAGTTACAAATTAATTTAATAATTTGATCGCTAAAATATCTTAATCTTCTAATGAACATTTGAATTATTAAATATTTCATCATCATCTAATGGGATTATATTATATTATAATGATTAAATTATAATTTTAGTAATAAATAATAAGATCTATCAATTTCTTACATCTCTCGCTATGCCTTGCAATTTCATCATTTGTATGTTTATTTCCTAAAAGAAAACTATAGTATTAAAATAATAATGATTAAATAAAATTTACAATATAATATATTACTTACCTTTACCATTAATAAGTTTTATCATTGTTGATTTAATTTTTAAAATCTTCTTGATTTTCTAATTAAAGTAAAAAAATTATAATAAAAAGTTTAAAAGCTTAATATTAACGAAATGAATCATTACCATTGTAAAGTTATAAGAATTCCACTTTGATTTGCCAATATTCATTTCTGTTTATATAAAATAGAATCATAAGCGTAATTTTAAATTTAAAGCAAAATATTAAAATATATATTCTTACCAATTATTGCTGTAGACACGTTCTGTTCAGTATAATCTTTGGATTTTTTGTATTTTTTTTTATGGTATTTAAATTAATTATTAATTATTAAATTTATTATGATTACTTATAAACAAGTATTACTTACTATTTGAAATATTAAGACTGTAATGCAAGCTATCATAAGCTATATTTTATAAAAAAAGAAATATCAAATTAATATTATATTAAAATTTAATATTTCAAAAATGAAATGATAACCTTCTTGCTCTTCTAAAAATTAAAAATAAAAAAATTTAAATTTTCATTTAAAATTGAACAATAAATAAAATTAATAGTTTACCTTCCGTGGCATTTCTTGGTTCAGGTAAGTCCTTAAAAGTGTAGAGTTTACTAAATTTTCTAACTAATGAACGAATAGAATTAGAACTTAAATTAGGTTTTGCAATTGATTGTGTACTATTAAAATTAATGTCTGATTCTTTATTTTCATTCTGATAATACGATTTTTGAATTTCTATACTTTTATCCTGAAGGGTATTAATATCGGGTCTTTTTAATGGATCAGCATCCCAACACTGAATCATTAAATTTTTATATTCCGTTGGAGTTCCTTGTACGATTTGTGGTCTCATTCCTTTTATTAAATTTATTGCAAGATCATAATCATGATTAAAATAGGCAAAAGGGGATTGTCCAGATGAAATCTCCCACATGAGCATACCAATACTATAAATATCTGATGCAAATGTATATCCTTTTCCATTAATAACTTCAGGCGCTATATAAGGAAGATTTCCATATATACTTTCTAATGGTTTATCAGCAGGGCCACAAAATCCAAAATCACTAACATACCATCCACCACTATAATCAGAATATAATATATTTCCTGAATGCAAATCTCTATGTATAGAATTTTCTTGATGAAGGCGGAAAACTCCTGCGATTATGGCTAGAATTATGTTAATTCTTTGCTTCCATGTAATTTGGTTATGATTTTGTTGTAAATAATTTCTTAAATCTATTTTAAATAAACGCATTACAAGAAAATAATCTTTATTTTGTGGACCTTGAGTAAGTCCATAAGCTTCAGCGAGACTTGTCCATTTACTGCTTAATATTAATTGAGATTCAGCCTATACAATTAAAATTCGATTGATTAGTTTCTTCCTTTCTTTTTTTTATAAAAAAGCTAATAATCCTTAATACTTTTAAAATTACATACCTCTTCAAACCAACTTCTATTTGCTTTTACGACATTTTCTAATCTTTTAAGAATTACTTCTTCGCTTCCATATCTTATTAATTGTTTTCCGATAGAATCCCATTTTTTATAACCTCCTCCATCAATCCAGGTTGCTGTATATATTTCTGAACATCCACCTTTAGTAAAATATTTGATATTTAGCAATTTATCGAATGGGATCCATTCAATTATTCTAGAAGGACTAATTGCTACTATCTGACATTTCATTATTAAATTATCAATTTCATAATTTCCAGATGTCCATTCTGAAAATTTTGATGTTAAATAATTTTGAATACAAAGCTCGCAATAATTTGCTGCTAAACATACTTGTTTGCAGTTTTCACAAAATCTTTTCATTCCTAGTTTTAAAGTAACTTTGTAATAATCATAATTAAAGATTAATAATCGTATTGCCTCTGATTTTTCCTCGTCTGTGAGAGATTCGTCAGCGTAAATTGTTTGTTGTCTAAATTCATACCGTTTGTCTATGTCTGAGTAAAGGTTATAATCTGTTAATGCAAATGATCTAGTATATGCAGCGTTAACTATTTCCCTACGAATGGAAGACATAATGAATGAAACAAAAATTATTAAAAAATGAGGAATAAAACTCTTGTGTTCCAAATAGATTATGATCGAACACTTTTCTGTACAACTTTGTTCTACGTATGGCAAAGTAAGGATCACATGATTTTTTAACGTGACTAATACTGCGGAAGGCGCAGTCGTTGCGAAGACTATTTAAACTATGATGTATTTTTAATCTAATAATATTAACACTATTTTTTTTTAGAAATAAATTTTTATTGATTTTAATGAACTGTACCTATCTTACTAGAGATTCCCGGGAACTGGTTAAAATAAATTATTTAATTTCAAATAAATTAAATAAATTCTAATAATTAAATTACTAAAAGCAAGAAATAAATTAGAAATCAAATCGTTCGATCGTGTTCTATTAGTTCCGAGGCATTGTGTCCCATTTTTGTATAGTTTAATTTTTAAGTTTTATTAGTATTTAGTTAGACTTTTTGTAGAACGTTGGCCTAATTGTCCTCTGGCAAATATGCTATCCGGCTCGAGGATTAGTCTTTGCTGAGTTTTAAGTATAAAAAAAGCGGGATTTCGCTTGTGAAGAATAATGTTTTCCCTATGTTCCCTAGATAATAGTTAAGATTAGGATTTACCCCTTTCCCTTTTATTTGTAACGATAACGAAAGTATATAATAATAAATTACGTATCTGATCGTATAGAGCGCCGACGATTGAGGCAAAAGGCAATACATTATTTACGTAGATTTATTTCATTAGTTATTAATAAAGTCATTTAAATAAATAAACCTTCTGCTTACCCTTTCTATCGTTTATACCAATAAACGTCTCGAACTGTGTGCAACACATATAAATACTGTAAATAATCATTTAAATTATTTATATTTATTCATAATTATTTTTAACTACATTATTTATTCACTACTAAATTGTTATCCATCCAGCGAGAAAATTCTTTCTCGATGATTGTCATTTTTTAAAATTTGAAATTACATAATTACTATTTCAATTATTGCCGTAACATACAAAATTTCTGCTACAAATTACAGTCACAAAATATTTGCGTTACATAATTACTTTGCCACATAAATTACAGTTGCAAATTTAAACTCATTCTGTAATTTACATTTATACTATTTACTTCTTAAAATAGTCAAATAATTAATAAAAGAGCCGACTCCTTTAAGTCGGTTCTCATAGAACCGATAATTCCGTTCGAGCTACACGGTTTCGACTCAAAAATTGAATGGAACTGACGTTTGCTCCCATTTGGAACTTTCGTATCCCTATCGATTATACCAAAACCGAATTAATCGCAAAAAATTGAATATATTTTATTGTCGCAGTATGTGAGTAAATCAAATAGGAAAAAAATAAATATAGTACAATATCTTTTGAGCATTTTTAGATAATAGCGGAATGATCAAGAAAAAAACAGAAAAATACGATAAGCCAAAAAAAAAACTATCCCATGTCATTCAGAATCGAACAAACCTAAATGAGAAGGAATAAATACAGAATAACCCTATTAAAAAACAAAACGGAAAATAAACAATCGATCGCTATACGATTTGATTTGAATACATAATAATTACAACAAAATGATCAAAAAAAATAAATACAAAACAAAACCTTTCAAGCCTTTCGAAGTGATTCATCTCGAGAGATCCTTAAAATAAAATAAATAGAAATAAAGATAAATTTAAAAGGCGGAAAAATAAAATCTTTGTAGTAAATAAAAAAAGAAATTATTGCGTCGCCTCTTACAAAATTTTTTCTTATTATTTTCCTTTTCATAGACTTCAGAATAAGATCTCGCTTTCGTTAATCAGGTTTGTGAGAGATTTGGACATACAAGAAACTTTGCATTGTTGTAAAGGTAAAGAATACGCTGATAAATAATAATAAATCCTGTGAATTTATAGAAAATTACATTTATGATATGGATATATTGTATTGTTAATTATTAAATTAAAATTTTGAACTTATAGTACGATATTGAGATTGTAATTGATCCAAAAGGTGAAAAATCGATTAATCGCGATTAATTATTTCTCGAATGTTGGTTCAAAAGTTCGGTTTATGTATCGATAATTTAATTCTATTTATACCGCTTCAATCTTTTTGATCATAATTTGAACGCCAAAAATATTAATTATTAAAATTCACTCATCAAGAAAAAATTATATTATCAATAAAAAAATGCATTTTCACAAATTTGACATTTTATGTAAAATAGATGTCTGATTCAGCTTCGATTCCATTCTTTATTGGTATAGAACCAATCATATTTTTTTGCTTTTGGTTCAAACGTTTCGGAAGTACGAAAAATGTGTATTTTAATTTCATTTCTTGGGGCCAATTGGCATAATCATTTCATTCAAAGAACGTAAATTCTTAGCATTAATTCCCAGATAATACTTCAAAATCTCTATGGCCTAGTGTATACACTTATTTTATTAATTATAAATGAATTTTTGAACAATGTAACATGACGCAAACTATAAAACTTTAAACAAAATGATGTTTTTTTAAAAAAAAATACTTATCAAATATTTATTTTTATTTTTATTTATTAATTATTAATATATTTTTAGATCTTTCACATAAAAGCCGCTTTAGATTAGTAAATTGCTATTTTTTTTGTTTCATTTTATTGATTATTTCGCTTGAAAGTTATTTTAGATAAGTAGATTGCTACTTTTTTTTCTCTTATTGATGATTAATATTTTTTTTATTTTTTTAGATTTTTTTATATAGAATCTGCCTTAGATAAATGGATTTTTATTTTTTAGGTCATTAGATGAGTTTTTACTTTTGGGTTTTATTTTTTTTAGATATTCTGCTTAAAAGCTATTTCAAGTAAGTAGGTTACTATTTTTTTTTTTATTTTTAATAATTGATAATATTATTTTTTGTTTTAAAACTTTCATTTATATTGTTTTTAATAAGTAGATAGCAAATTTTTTAATTTTTATTTTATTAGTCATTAATATTTTTCATTTTTTAGATTATTTACTTAAAAGCCGCTTTGGATAGAATTTTTATTTTTCAGGTCTTTAGGTAGTATTTTGCTTTAAAATTCTTTTAGATTATTGGATTATTTTTTATTAATATTGATTATTAATTACTTTGTTTTTTTAGATCTTTAGGCAGGTTTTCACTTCAGATAAATGGGTTTTCAAATTTCTCATTTTTTATTAATTATTAAATTTTTTAATTATTTTCAGTAAGTGAAATTGTTAATGATTGTTAATTATTTCTTTATTTTATATTTCTGGTTTTTCAGTTTATATTGCAGGTGATTTTCAGTAATATTATCATAATTTTTTTTTAATTTATTACATCAATTAAATATTATTAAAATTAATTTTTTTTCATTTAAATTAGTGTCAAATTTTCAATCGATTTTATTTATGATAAATTTTATTAATTTAAATTTTTTTATATCTCTTTAGTTTTTCAGTTTAAAAATATTTACATTATTATATATATTAATTTTCAGCTAAGTATTATTATTTATTTTTTACTTATAAAATAAAAAATAATGATAATTGTTTAATTAATGCTAAATTATTATAATTAGAACCTAAAATACAATTCTATTTTATATATAAGTAATATATAGTAAATCATATAATTTGTACTTTAATTTTAATAGCATACTACCCATATATAGATATAATTTGCAGCAAGATAAAGTATAATTTTGATTTACATTTCTTTTTTTAACTATTTTTTTGTATAAATATAATTCAACAAGATAAAACTGATTTGTATTTATTTTTTTTAATGCAATTATAATGAGATAAAACTATAATTTTATATTTAAATTTTTAGATTTTTTAATACAAACATAATTTCAGAAGTTGATTCTTTTTTTTTAAATTTCTTCAGAAATTTCTTAAGTATATCTTTAAAAATTTTCATTGTATTTTTAGCCACTATAAGTGTATTTGACATAATATTTGATAATTTTGTTATTTTGTCTAGCTAAAATTCCATTTTTATTTCTCATTTTTCTAATATAAATATAAAATGCTATTGTTTTTGAATTTTATTATAAATTGTTAATTTTAGAGTTACTATATTTAATAATATTAATAGTAATGATGATGACTATAAAAGATCAAGGTATTTTTTTGTAGATTTTGATTCAAAATTTGATTGTTATTTAGTACATAAAAAACTAAAGTTATATAATTCCAAATAAAGTTTTCCTTCAATTGATGTTAATTCGTCTAAATAAAAATTAAGATTATATTTTATTATTGTTTGATTTATAAATGTTTTTCATTTAAATGTTATTTGGCTTATCTATCTAAAATAAAATATTCAAATTATATACCAAGTTTTATAAGAAGTAGGGTTCTTCAATATTGAATTAATTTGAATTTGATTAATCAAATTAAATTAAATCAAATCAAATCAAATTAAATATAAAAAAAATTTTTAATTTTTATAATAATATATTAAAATAAAATTATTCTAAAGTTTTAAGTAAGAAATTATTAGTAATTATACTAAAAAATTTAAAAATATAGTTTTTATAAAATAAGTTTAATAATAGGAGAATTTTTACTAATAAAAATTTAGTAAAACAACTTTGTGACTTTGGTTTTCTAAGAAAATTAGTGATAACTACCATCACAGCTTCAAATTTATTTTATTAGTAAAAGTTTCTAAAGCTACAGATGTATTTTTTACTAGGTTTCTTAGTAAAATAACGCTTCTAAAGCTGCAAAAACGTTTTTTACTATATTTTCTTAGTAAAATAATATTTCTAAAGCTGTAAAAGCGATCTTTTACTATGTTTTCTTAATAAAATAAAGTTTCTTAAGCAACAGTTGTATTTTTACTATATTTTTTTTAGTAAAATAACTTTGAAGGCATTTTTTATTATGTTTTTCTAAGTAAAAAAGCATTTTTGAAGCTGTAAAAGCATTTTTGCTATTGTTTTTTTAGTAAAATTATTACTGAAGCTTAAGAAATTGCTTTTCTATTAATTTGAATCAATTCAAATATTTGAATATTTGATTTGAATTTGGTCAAATTGAATTATACATTAATTTAGATTTAAATAAATAAATATTCTTTGATTCGAATTTGATCAAATCAAATTGCATAACCCATAACCTAATAAAAAGTATTAAATCTAAAACTAAAGAATATTTATTTGGTAAATAGATAAGTCTTCTAGTTTAATGCTTAAGATCATAGCCAAAGTTAAAATTATTTGTGTTATAATTAAATAATAATTAATAAAATTATTTTTTTAAATTAATTAATATAATATTTGAAACAAATAGCAATTTTTATATCAATTTGATTATCAGAAGATTTAATTGCAAATTTTGAGTTTATAATAGATTTTATATGTTTAATAGCCATTTTAATAATAAATTCATCTAATGTTTTTTTTCTATATTCAGAAATATAAAGAATTGTTGAAAGTTATGCAAGTATTTTGACATTATTTTTCAAAAATGATTTGTTATTTTTGTAAAAAAACAAAATAAAATTTTTAATAAATTATTTTTTTGTGAGTAAAAATGACTTTTACAATTGATTATTTTTTCTTATTTATAATAAAATTTATTTTAATATAATTAGTAAATTTATAAGTTTATAATTACTATAATTTAGAATTTGATTATATATAAAACAATCTGAATTTTAGAAAAAAAAATGCCTTTTATAATCAAATATACATTAATAATATAATAAAGAAATAATATTGTTGCTAAATATTTATATCAATAAAGGATGAAATGAAATGAATAAGTAGTATATTCTTTGAACTGATCTAAAGTTTGTTAGACTGGATTGGATTAGATTGGATTGGATTGGAATCGCTGTAAGATTATAATGTGATAAATATTTAATTATTAAAGTTTACAATAAATTAATATTAAATCTATAAGATCAACAATTATACTATATATTTTTTTCTTATTTGTAGAATAAGAAGCTTTTGTAGATTAGCTAAATTTCCATTTTGTAATACCATATTTGCATTTGTATTTTATAAATATTTACAATAGAAAATGAAGCTTACTGTAATGTTAAGTATCCTTTTTGCATTAATAACTTTATTTTACAATGTCGTTTTACTAGTGATTCTATTTTATCATATTTTCCTTTAAGGATTCTCATTTTTGATGATTTGCAACACATTTTTCGCATTTGTAAATTAATGTTTAATTTAGCTATGATAAGATATAACCTAACCTATATACTTGAGACATACAGTAAATAGCAAGGTTGTGTCTTTTGATTATCACCTGAATGGGATGAAATGATTATTCTATTCGCTATTTGAGAAGGATATTCAATTTAATGTGACATAAAAAAAATTTTTTGAAGAAAGTTTGTTTTAACATTAAGGCTGGACAAAAAAATTTTGGCTCAATTTTTACAAATATTTTTTTACAGTGACTTTATATAAAGAAAATTGTAATGGTATGGTATGGTGGGTATATACTTTATTATAAAAAAATTTAACAAAATAAAAACTGGGTGATGTCAATTTAAAAATTTTATGTCACGAGGATCTAAAAATTTATTTTGCTAATCAGAAACTAAATTGTTCAAATAACTGGACCTGAACTGGAAATAACTTTTAGATAAATAATAATTTGCAAATGACTTTTTATTTGGTAAATAAAATTTTTAGCAAAAAATAGAATTTTCATAAATAAAATCGATTATAATCGAATAATCAAAACCGAAAACTAAATTTTCAAAATTAAAGTATCAATGAATTATTTATACGAATGGATAAAGAAAATCAGTCCTTTATACTTACGACTAAGCAAAGATTCTTAAATTCAATTATCTCACAAGAACTTATAAATAACAAAGGCGATATCTAACTTAGAATTTAGGAAAAGGATAAAACAATAACATAATTTTTTTAGATGCGAAATCATTCTTTTTTAAATTTTTAATTTAATTTCGGGTTCGCGATAAAAGAAATAATTTTCCACTCTTTTGATTTATTTTTATTTAGGATTTCTATCGAGTATAACTGCTACGTATTTTTTTTGATCTTTTTGATCATTTCGTTGTTATTATTGTGCAATGATCAATTATTTTATTTTCCATTCAGTTTTTGCTTCTCAATATAGTTGCTTCATATATTCCTACATATTTAGATTTGCTAGCTTCTTAATCTTTCACTATTGTTTTTCACAAATCTAATTAATATACAGTTTTATTATAGTTATAGTCGCACATACTGCGCCACTAAAGTAAAATCGATTAATTCTGTTTTGGTAGAATCGATTTCAATCTGCAAATTTCTAAAGCGCTAATATAAAAAACTCAATTAAAAATTTAATCGAATTTTAAATGGGTTATTACAGAGGAAAACTATAAGAATAATATTTATACAAAAATAACCAAATTTAAAGTATTATCATCATCTTATGCAACGTTTTGCGCCATTCGCAATGCAATGACAAATTATGTAGAACTAGATATACATTGTCGATCAAATTCTATTTGGAATACAACACGGAGTTAAGCTTGCTTTTTGAATAATTATTTTCTATTTCATTGCATTATGACCTCCATTTGTAGAGAATTAGTTAAAGATGCATATGATAGAGCATGTGTATTAAATTATAACAATGACTTAGACATAGAAGAATGGAATGAACTAAGAGAAAAAACAATTTACGCTGAAAAATCTCTCACAGACGAGGAAAAGTCAGAGGCAATATTAAAATTAAATAGAAGTTATGAATTTTACAAGGTTATTTATAATCAAGGAATGAAAAGAGTTTGTGAAAATTGCAAACAAGAATGTTTCGCAATAACATTTTGCGAGCATTGTATTCGAAATTATTTAAAATTAAAATTTTCAGAATGGACATCTGGAAATAATGAAATTGATAATTTAATAAAGAAATGTCAGATGGTAACAATTCAACCTTTTAAAATAATTGAATGGATCCCATACGATAAATTGCAAAATATCAAATATTTAACTAAAGGTGGATGTTCAGAAATATATACGGCAGATTGGATTGATGGACATTATGACGAATGGATTCAATCAAAAAAATATTAATAAGATATGGAAGACATGAAGTCATATTTAATAAATTAGAAAATGTCGAAAGTGCTAATAGAAGTTGGTTTGAAGAGGTATGTAATTTTAAAGTATTATTAATTGTTGTTTTTTTATAAAAAAAAAATAGAAAAAAGGAAACTAATCAATCAAATTTTAATTAATAGGCTGAATCTCAATTAATATTATGCAGCAAATGGGGAAGTGTTGCTAAATCTTATGGTCTTACTCAAGATCCACAAAATAAAGATTATTATTTTCTTGCAATGATCTTATTCAAAAATGATTTAAGAAAGTATTTACAACAAAATCATAACCAACTTACATGGAAACCAAGAATCACCATAATTGAAAACATAACCACAGCAGTTTTATGTCTTCATTATGAAAATTCTATTCATAGAGATTTGCATTCAGGAAATATATTATATTCTGAATATAGTGGTAATTGGTATATTAGTGATTTTGGATTTTGTGGACCTGCTGATAAACCATTAGGAAATATATATAAAAATCTTCCTTATATAGCGCCTGAAGTTATTAATGGAAAAGGATATACTTTTAAATCGGATATATATAGTATTGGTATGCTTATGTGGGAGATTTCATCTGGACAACCACCTTTTGCTTCTTATGTCCATGATTATGATCTTGTGATGAAAATAATGAATGGAATGAGACCACAAATTGTACAAGGAACTCCAACAGAAATTAGAAATTTAATGGTTAAGTGTTGGGATGCTGATCCATTAAAGAGATGTGATATTGATACCCTCGATGATAAAATTACAGAAATACAAAAATCATATTATCAAAATGAAAATAAAGAACAAATCATTAATTTTAACAGTACACAATCAAATGCAAAGCCTAGTATAAGTTCTAATTCTATTAGTTCTTTAGTTAAAAATTTTAGTAAACTTTACACTTTTAAGGATTTACCTGAATCAAGAAATGCTAGCGAAGGTAAACTATTAACTTTATTTATTATGTTCTTTATTAAATAAAATTTAAATTTTATTTTTTAACTTACAGAAGAGCAAGAAGGTTGTCATTTTAATTTTTAATATTAAACATTAATTTATATTAATTTGATTTTTCTTTTTTTATACAAAAAGTTTATAATATTCCAAATAGTAAGTAATACTTGTTTTAAATAAGAAATTTATTAATTAATCTAAATATTTAAAAAATTAAAGATTATAATGAAAAGAATGATTCTACAACAATTCCTGGTAAGTGTAGAAATTTGCAATATTTTATTATCGAAATTTAATAATTTGAACTTTATTTATAATTTTAATTTATAATTTTTCAGATATTAAGATTTGCAAATCTAAAAGAAATTCATCATTTCTTTGTGTAGGTTTCGTTACCGTTATGCAAATTAATAATTATTATCATTTTTTATTTATTTTATTTAGAAAATCAAGAAAATTTAAAAATTAAACCAAAAAAATAAAACATTTCAATGATGAAGGTATATTTATTTATAAAGTTTTGTTTAATTCTTAATCTCTTCTAATATAAATTTTTTTTTTAGGAAAATTTCATATAAATGATGAAATTGGAATGCATTATAGTCAAAGAAGTGGTCTGGCGAGCGATAGTAAGTAATTGATAAAATTTAATTACTTTATTATTGTACTTGTAATTTAATCGATTTAATCTAATTAGATGAAGATGAACTATATAATAATTCAAATCTTCATTCAGAAGATCAAAATGGGTTAGAAATTCCTGAAGGTAAAATTAAGTAACTTTAATTATAGTGATTATTTTAAAATTAAAATAAAGTTTAATACAGAGTGATTTGTTACTATTGAAATTATATTATTTATCTAAAATTACTTAAAGTCAAAAGTTATTTTATGGTTAAGATTACTTTTCATATTATGTATTTATTTAAAAATAAGGTTATAGAGTAGTAATTATAATATTTGCAATAAACCTTAAATTTAATAAATACAACTTTTCAGAAAATGCATTTTATTAATTAAACATACAAGAATTTTGTGTATACCTCGAATTAGAATACAATAAATCATACCAGTTTCCTTTGTTCAAGCCAGAAAATCAATTATTTTTTCATTTTTTGTTTGGCTGATATTTCAACTAAACTAATAATAGTCTTATAATGTAACGTCATAAATATCCAACATATAATGTTATAAATCAAGCGTAACATTCGTTTATTAAGCCTTGTATGGTTTGATAAAAAAACCTTTTTATTTGCTCTAACATTATCTTTCTTTCTATTTTACCTTTTCTGATAATGAGTTGAATCTGCTATAAAAGGTGAATTATTTATTCAATTTTTTAATAGTTAATTACTTTTATATTATTTCCACAATTATGGTTTTTTATTGGGCAGAGGTTATATCAGCCTATCGGCTGATATTTAGCCAATAACTAGAGTGTTTAAGCAAATCAATATATTTTAATGGCCAAGTATGTTGGATTAACCATCACAAGCACACTACCATCCCCAAATTTTTATTTTTTATGAAAATTTACAAATATAATAATTGATCTTCATAAAAATCAGTGAGCTAATCGTTTTAGTATGAACATTTTAATATTTTGTATTTTATTAAGTAAAGTGAATAGAAATAATGAATAAAAATATATTAACGGTTACATCGTCATTCTGTCATTGACTTTGCTTTAGTAATAGACAAGAGAACATAAAGGATATGTAGTCCAATATCTTCTCGAGTACCATTATTTATGTTATCAATTAATTTAGAAGCGATGCTTTATTGTATATATTAAAATTTTGATTTACCGTTAGTAAGTGTACTGAAATTTAATGTACAGTATAAGCAATAACGATAAACTATAGAATACAATTTAGCCTAAGTTTTCTAAAAGTAGCCAACAAGGAAGCATAAATTTTAGATAAGAATTCATTCAATGAAGAGAGTGGTATATATCTAATAATATCGGCCAATATGTTCTCCAATAATGCTTTTCCAAAAAAAAAAATTAAATAAAAATTCACGCTCAATATAACAACCGGGTTTCGTACTAAATCTCGTTCTTACCTGATGTTGAATTTAGAGTGTGCTTATCAGTTTTGAAGTTACCTTGTCATGAAACACTTTGTGACCAAACTAGTTGTCCGAAGCATAGCGGAGGACATTTTACTTCTAGGTCATTTAAATGCAAGGTCGTTCTGTCCGTCCAAATTCGGCAAGCCTGATAGACCAATGACATTTTGTTACGTCATCACGTGTTATGTCTTTGTGTTACAAAACAATTAATCATAGAAATATGATATTATAATATAATTAAATTCATAAATTGTAATGGATATGAAATTTTATTTATGGTCACGTGATCCAAACATTTAATTTTGTATTTTTGGGAAAATGAAGAATTTTACTTAAAAAAATAAAATTAATGCAACTCGAAATGTTTGAAATTTCAGGAAAATAAAAACAAATATACCCGTCAAGATAAATTTGGAATTATTACTATAAATAAGTCTATTTTTAAGGTATAAGGAAAAAATAAAAATAGAAATTTCTCAAGTAGAATAATCATTAATGCATACTTCAAATTTATCACACTAACTTAAAAGACTATCCTTGTACTAAAATATTTCCCACCAGAATTTACAAGATATTTATAATTATCGATATCCCAACCGTGAATGCAAAATAAATATTATATGAAAAATTAATAATTGACGAAGAATTGTAGACTGACTTATCGGTTGTAAAGACAGGCGGAGACGGAATATACGGTTTCGGGTTCTCCATTGTAGTATATCTAAAAAGAAAAGATTCATCAATCATCCAATCTTTAATAAAATGTGAATGATTAACTGAAATTAATTTACTATACCCTAAACTTTCTAGAATTAGTCGGAGTTTATAGCCTATAGCACCTCCGGTATAGTTTCCACCTATTCTAATAGAATCATTGAGAGTTCGACCGGATTCTTGAAGGTACGTCATCAAGAATTCACTAGTATTTGTATACGTCGCAAAATCAACATGAGAAACACTGGAACCTGGAAAATAAAAGTTTTAAGTAAGAATTATATCAATTATTATGATTTCATATTAATGTGTATTTGCTTTACCTGGTCCATAAGGATTTATAGAAGTTTCTAAATATGTTATATCTTCTTCTTTATCACTAATGCTTGGTTTGAAAACGAGAGATTTAGGTGTAACGAAATAGTTAAATATTTCCTTGCTAACTAAATATTGCGGCGAAGCGGTAAATTTATTGACAAAATCATCAACGTTTTTAAAAGTTGATCCATTAGGAAATTTATTCAATTCGTTCGCATAAGATGTTGAAGTTTTATTATTTGGCAAAAAAATTAAATATTTGTCAAAAGCTCTTTCTTGAAATCCTTGAAAGACCATCGTAGCGTTCAAATCAGTAATACCAGGTTCTGTTGTTAAACCAATAATTTCAGGAGTAGCAGCTTCAGGAATTTCATTAAAATAATCATCCCACGCCGAAGTAAATCCAAGTCCATGTATTAATTCATGTATAATTAATTCTAAGAACCCAATTTGTTTTTTGGTGATTGGAGGATCACCTTCAAACCAATATGGGACCAATGAATTAAAGTCGGCAATAATATCAAAAGGAGCAAATTCAGGATGTGAATTTAGTTGAAATTGTTTGACTAAAGCTTGTGGATACAATCTTTCAATTCCATCATCATCTTTCATTGGCATTAATCTTAAAGGCGCTGCAGCTCCTAATACTTCTGGATCTTCCATATTTCGAAACGTTGCATTGATTATAATAGGTGAATTTAATATTAAAGTCGATGTTATTATACGACCTGCTTCTTCGAAAGATGATTTTGCTTTTGAACATAGTTTTTTATCTTGAATTTCACAAAAGAATTGAAGACTAAACATATTCGTGTCATTTGAAACTTGGAACTTTAATTCTTTCTTTGGCTGCTTTACCATTGAGCACGCCACTGCCATTTTTTTTCTTGGTTGAGTGGGTGATGGTTGATCAAAGCATTGTGCTGAGGTCGATGTAATCGAGAAGAACGTTAAAGAAAAGAACAAACAAGTTGAAATTAATGAGTATGGCCTCATGGCGTCAAGAAAAAAAATGATTTAGGTTTATTTTGAATCAGTTAAAGGGATTTATTTATAAAAGTATCAAATTATAAGTGAGAAAGTATATAGTTCCTGTTAGATGATTTTTTCTTAACAAAAGTTATGAACGAGATTTTTTCATTTTTGAAGTACAATTTCTTTTACAAATATATTAAATTATAAAAAAAAAAAGGATTAAAATTACTTCTTTGTATTTCATTTTTAGTAGTTTTACTTCGAACATAACTATTGTAAATAAAAATTATGTGTCACTACCGTTAAATCATCGAAATAGAAAAAAAAATCATAACCTTTGTTTTCCAAACCTATTTTTATTTATTGTGTGACATCTTGATAAATTTGGAGATCCCGAAAATTAATTTTATTGTTCGAAATATCCAAGAAATCGTTGTATGACAAATCATAATTTCTTTTCATTCGATGCATGCTAGACCACATCTATTTTAGGGTAAGAAATAAATTGAATGTGAGTTCGTATCATAATTTGTATTATCTTCCGAAATAAGATATATCTCGATCGATGATCAATTATTTATTTTAATAAAAATGTACATATTTAGGGATTTCCGATTCTTTTTAAAATTCTCACAAACCATTTAAACTTAACGTGTAAAAAAAACTTCAAGATAAAGGTAATAAGTAATATAAATAATGCATGTAATGCATAACGTTATATTTTTGGCATGTACCACCTGAAAACAATTTGTATTGGTGATTACAAGTGATTTTGTCATACACCGGTCGATCATCTCCTATTGGTTAAAAATACCGAAAAAAAAGTCTTTTTAATTTATTTCATTGTATTGTGGCTTCCATACGTAAAGAAAAAGTTGGTGTTACATATACTAGAGTACATGCATTAACAGATGAAAATATCCATACGGACGCAGAATTAAACATCATGAATTATGACATCGAACAATTCTTGGTATGCGAAAGAAAAATTAGGGTGGTGCGTAAATTAATTGAGAGATATGAGAAATAAAAAAATGATTGTGAATACTATCAGCAAGAAAGTTTGCGACATCACTTTATGAGATTTGCGTTCGAATTTTTTTAAAATCAAATTTTCAGATTGGGTGTCTGGAAATGATGAAATCGAACATTTAATAAAAAAAAATGTCTGAAGGAAAATTTATAATTATTGTTTAGAATAATTGAATTGGTCCCACACATTAATTTACCAAATATTAAATTCCCTACAAAAGGTGGATTCTCTGAAATAAGATTGGAACGGTGGTTTTATTTTGATTGAGATTATAACAAATAACAATCACATAGGTACGGAACGTAATGAGTACTACTTAAAATATTAGTATAATAATCTTGATTTTTATTTAAGTTAAACGGAAAATGAGTATAAATCGTTACAAGTTTTGGTCTTACTCGAAATCAATCAAATAAATATGTAATACATTTAATGGATATAGATATAGAAAATTTTTTTACAACAAAATCATAAGCAGCTCATATGAAAAGAATTTTTATTATTAATATTATCATTTGTACAATTCATGATGAATATACGATACATAGAGATTTGCATTCAAGAAATATATTGTATTCTAATCATACACTAATATTTTGGATTGCCAATAAACAATTAGTCATATTTGGAAATCTTCCTTAAAGTAACATCTTGAGTTATTTGCGATAAATAATATACTTTTGCATCAAATATCTATAGTATTGGTATTCTCATGAGTGAGATTTCATCCGGACAACCACCATTTGCTGGGTTTTATAATAAAAATTATAAATGTTTAAGACCAAAAGTAATGTGCTCAAAATATGGATGATCTTACCTTCTAAGGGACGTTAATTGAAGACAATGACGGAATTTAAAGAAAGACAACGCAAACGATAAAAAGATCAATTACTAACTAAAATATACATTTCTTATTTCTTAGGAACATGCTATTCTAATCAAGCTTCTTTTATACTTAAAATCCAGCAAGGACTAATTGTCCAGGAGTCTTTTTGTCCACGAAACATAATGGCCAGATGACATATTAGACGATAGACAAAATTGGCCGGAGGCCAATTGATCTGCAAAACTCTAACTATATTCCGCTAATCTAGATAATTTTGGGACACAATGACGAACACAATAGAACAATTGGAAACGTAATTGTCGTAAGGGCTGAGTTTACCTAGCACAGCATTTTAAACCATTTCCGCAGGTAAAAAACCGTTTCAATATGATTTAATTCAATCTGTTTTACTTTAGTGAAAATGAAACAAGTTTGATAATTTTATTGCTTTACTTCAGAAAATGAAGAAAATTATCATTAGAGAGTTGGCTGAGCTTATTTCAGATCCAATTACCTTTACTGAACAGACCCAACGAGTCTTTGAGCATGCTGACTTACCCACGGTGAAAGATGAGCTATCAATTACATTACGACTAAAACTTTTGAGCCATGCTTCCAATTGGGCTATTATATTTCACAAAGGTAGGTACAACTTTATTTTTTTCTAGAATTTTTGTTTCTTCGGTTTCAATTAAAACAAAACGCATATTTTAGGTACCGAATCGTTTATCCGAACACCTAGGCTCGAGTTTTTACCAAAAAAATCTACATTGCATGCTAGATTCACAGGCAACTGGACAAATAATGCAGGAATTTATGAGCTCGACGACGGACTTTTGCTGGATAGATGGTATCATCTAGCTTATACGCTTTCTGATTCGGAAAAGAGATTAGACGTTTACATAGACGGTGAATGGGTCGGGTTTTATTGTATCCAAAATGTTAAAACTGAAAAGGTTGTCTTCAATGATGGTCCATTATATATTGGACGTTCTTTCGACAATGGGTTTAATGGCGAAATTTGGTATGACTTACCATAACAATAAAATTAAGCTCAATCTCAAAATATTAAACGTTTTTTTCTTAAATTAGCAATGTTCGCTATTTCAATTGGCGTTTATGTGCCGAAGAAGTGAAGCAAGATTACTTTGTATGATATTTAGAATTTCGCATCTTGAAAAATTGAAATCAGCTCACTTCTGTTAACTATTATTTAAATAATAATTTCAGGATAAACAAATTGTATATGGCTCGAAGGTCACACTTTTTCATGTACCTACTAGTAAATATTTGTCTAAATCTTCCAATATGGAAACTTCTAGGGTATTTACTAATATTATTAACCGTTACATTGGATCAATAATTTAACTTCGTTAACTTTTATTTAAAAACTTGCGAAGGCTGTTGGTATAAATCGGGAAGACGATTTCAAAAATTGTATTTTTACTGTTATTGAAGCCTATGGTACAAATGTGAACACGGGAAACCCTTTGCCATTTAATACTACCTTTGGTTTCAAGCATCAAGCGACAGGAGGAATTTTACATTCTCACGCCACGATTTATGGAGTTACACCAGTATCGAAGCATCAGGAGGGTATGACTCAGGCATTAATATTATTTACGTAATCATCTTGCGAACTAAAGTTTTCATAATTTAAATAGTTCTCGTCTGGTACGGTAGAGATAATAACGATGACTGGATCATTCGACGTTATAATCCCAACGCTTCTAAAGAAGTCTCTGATTATTTGATGAGTAGTGAACTAATCAGCATTTCACATAAACTATCAGATAAGCTAGCACTCTATAGTCATCCCATTTTATTAGAAGATGGGACCCAAGAAGTTTCTTGTCATGGAAATGGAAATGACGAAAATATTAAGGTAGTTTCTCTCAAAATATAATATGCCAATTTATCGCTAGATGTAATATCATAATTCTTTTTTTTAGTGGTGTATTGAATTAATTGATGATTCGAAATTGTGATCAAGTATTCAAGAATATCGTTTCAAACTTAAATAATTTATTGTGTGAAAATTTGATTAATTTCCTATAATACTTGATACACATTTAATGTGGAAAAAAAATATATAATTGTCTTAAAAAATAGGATTTTCTTTAAAATTGTACATTTAATTCTGCATGAAAGCCCAAAAATATATTGAATCTTGAAGTACTGTATAAAAAAAACCGGCACTTTCACTCAGCTATATGAGTTACCTTTCAATTAATGAAATATTTATATGTTTAGAAACGAAACGAGAGTACGTTACTATTTTTTACAAACGAATGCTGTGAGAAAGCATGATATTTAAACACAAAATACCAAACAATAAATGTCATTCATCTTGTATCATTAAGGAGTGCCAAGTATTGAAATAAAGCCATTAATTAAGGAAAATTTTCTAAATAAAATGATATCATTTATCATAATTATATACATATGTTTTTATATATCATACAATGCAGTTAAAATCAAGAGTCGAAAAGAACAGATGTCTCAAATTTTGTCAACAGCCATATGTAAACCTCGGCCATTGATCAGGGTGGACATACATTACATACATTATATTTATAACAAGTAAACATTTGATCACTTTGAACATGTCAGTGAGCTTTAATCGTTTCTTGTTAAATTAAATTTTAAAACTTATTCGATTACCCATACGATCTTGTTTTAGAAATAATTGATTCTGGTATAAATTTACTTTTAATCCGTGCGTAATTTGATTAAAGTATCATTAAGGTTTATTAATGTAGGATGCACAAGATGCACAAATCATTACATTCATGAAATACTAAAGTTTTTCTGTACAGAATCAGTTCTTTAAGATCACTTTTTCATAAGTTAGGTTTAATTATGACAGATCTGTGACGTCTTATAGAATTTTCTGATCGATAGTAAAATTCCGAAGGTTTCTCAAAAATTTATCGCTCCAGGAATATTTTGGAATGATTAAGCTTGAATAAAATTCTAGTTTTTCAAAGTGATCTGATAAGCGATTTAAATTTTTTTGCGTTGCTATCAAATTTATTATCGTTGGGTGATTGATCTTTAAGAAGTTGGCAAATCCAAAAAAAAACAATATCATACCAAATCATGAATTGAAAGTATCTTGATGAACTCTAATAAATATGATAATTTAAAATTTCTTTAGATTTTCAGGGGACTTAACAATTAAAAATATTATAATTTTGGATATTTCAATAAATATTTGAACAGAAACTTCATACTAGTAAAGATTAACTAGTAAGCTTAAACGTAAATTTTTTTCATCTTTCTAATATTCAAATATTTCATTCAAATAGTATTTAAAAAAAAAATTTGTTTAAAAATAATTTTGTTTCATAGTTGTGTTACGTTACATTGGATAATTGTAGTTCTGCAAATTATTTGTTTAATTAAGACTCATAAATTCATTTATTAATAATATAAAAGTAATTTATATATTGGGCCATAGAAATTCTGAAGTATTATCTGGGAATTAATGCTACTTTGTATGTTATTGCTATAACTATCCAATTTGCCCGCAATAAATGAGACTATGATACGCATTTTTCGTATATCCAACCCGAATAGATGTAAATAAAAATAATTTTTTTTTGTAAATATAATTTTTTCTTTGAGATTTTTTAAAAAAATAAAGTGATTATCGTTCAAATTATGAAAATCTAATGCAATTAATCGAATTGATCGATTCCAACTTTTGAATCAATTCCATTCCAATATCTTATTGTAAGTTCAAAATTTAATTATTAACAAAAATTATACAAAAGCATCCATATCATGATGAAATTTTCTATAAATTCACAGAATTTCTTCGGAAACTGTTAATTATTTGGCGATGCTTAAACCATGCATTCCTTAACGACAATGCAAAGATTCTTGTATGTCCAATTCTCTTACAAAATCCTACTAATGAAAGCGACGAAGTTAAGGAAAAGGAAAAAACAATAGTTAAAATTTTGTAAGAGGCGCAACCATTTCTTTTTTTTTAATTTACTTCAAAGATTTTATTTTTACGCGCCTTTTTGATTTATTTATTTATTTAAAGGATCTCTTTCGAGTCTAATCAAGTAGGTAAGCTTTTTGTTTTTTTTTATTTTTTTTTTGATCATTTCGTTATTATTTTTTATGGTTTAAAATTACATCGTATAGCGATAAATTTTATATATCCCGTTTCGTTTTTTTAATATGTTGGTTTTGCTCGTTTTGAAAATGTGATTTTTTGATTTATCGACTTTTTCTGTTTTATTTTCCTTGATCATTCCGCTATTAATTTTTCAAATCTATAAATATTAAAAGAAATTGTACTATATACTGTATATTTTATTTATTCGATATTTTAATTCGGTTTTGGTAGAATCGATTAGTATGTTAGAAATCAATAAAATATAATTTCTCGAAAAATAGTATAATTATGCTAATAATGCTAATGATTTTAATACATAATCAAAGTTTATTCAGTTAACAAAATAACATTTTTACATTTGATTATTTTTCAAAAAAAAAGATATAAATATAAAATAATTAACAATATTCATTGAAATAAAAAAACTGTAATTAATAAATTAAAATTATATTTAAATATCCTTCCGAATAATATTCCAATTCTTTTCATTTCCGCAACGACTGCGCCTTCAGCAGTATTCATCATGTGAACTACCCCCAGTGGCACATACGCGAACACGGTAACATACAATATTTGTCACGCCATACCTTGATTCATTTTTACTATTTATTTGAGGGACAGAGATTATTTCATGCGTGAAATCATATTTGTCAATTACAATCTGTCACCCTTTAGATTTAGGGTTAGGGGTTATGCATAATGCATTATATTATCACGTGTTCCTAGGGGTATGCGATATTATCCTTCCCTCACGTCATAGTGGCGCATCAGCCTTACTGATTTATTTGTTTATTGGTTATTGCTTATCTCTCTCTTTCCCTTTTCCTTTTCCTTTTTTTTTTCTCTTTTTACATTTTAAAATATTTTAAAAGTTTACAAAACTGGATATTCTTGAACAACTAGCTCAAGTATGGAATTTATTTTAACATTAACACTTTAACAGACGTGTTTTTTTATAGGGATTTTAGCATTATTTTATCATTTTGCTGACTTTTAATGAATAAAGTAATTTTTTTTTTAATGAAATTACTGGTTTTTTAGTAATTTCAATAGTTTTAATTAAATGAAATAGAGTTAAGATTACTAGACAAAGCTGGTTAAAAAACATGAAACAATTTAGATATCAATTTTTACCAATATATCTTTAATATTTGCGAAGCTATTGATAATTTTTATGATGATTAAATACGCGTTTTTTATTTATTTTATTCAATATTTAATAAAAAAATACAAATAAATATATATTTTTTATTGAAATATAAATTATATAATGTCTAAAAAATGTTCTTTATATTTTTAACGGTATTTTTTAAATGGTTACGTTACGTTAATGTATATCCATTACGGTATGATTGTTTAATAATAGTTACGAATAACATCGTACT
>CAMKVN010000701.1:0-24961 GCA_946474995.1 Funneliformis geosporum
GTGAAAAATGTTTGTTCGATGTTGTTCTAATATATATTTTTTTTTCAGCCCACCTTATTTTAGCTGTACGGTATTTTTCTTGGCGTAAATCCTTTCCTTTCTGAGTTAGGTACGAATCTTTTTGCACCGGCCCATATATCATTGTAAAAATTAAAAAAATTTTTTATATTTGATTTGATTTGATTTGACAAATATTTGATTCAATTTGATTTGATTCGATTTTGAAGAACCCTAATTATAATTTTATTTATGTTCATTAATTATATTTTTAAAATATGTATATACTTGTTGTGATAATATAATAAATATTAAGTCTTTAAATCTTAAATCCAAGCAATTATTCCTATTATTTTAGGATTAGCCCATTTATTTTCCATTGATATATATATTTTATTATAAACCTCTATAGCTTCAGATATTTTAAATTTTTTCTTGATTAATTAAAGGTGTTAAAAAAAATTACTAATAATAAGATAAGTTATACTTAATATTGAATAATTACTTCTACAGTTAACTTTTTATAAATGCATCTCTCTTGAGACTAAACATAAACGTGCATTTATAGAGAGTGTGCATTTATAAAAAAAATATTTTTTTAAAGATTTTTAGTATGAAAACATTAAAAATAATAAATAAAATTTAATTAAAATAATTAAAATATAATTTTATTATAAATCTTTTATTTAAACAAATTAGTTAAAATATTGATTTAAAGTAGTTTGTTGCATTGTATTTACTTTTTCTTTTTAATAAATTTTTTAATTTTATCTATTAATTTTATATATTTAATTGTATTCTCCTATTAAAATAAAAATGTATGAATATTTTCTATACTTTTCAATGCTACTTTAATACTAACGGTTGGAACTTCTGTACTATCATCTATATCATCTAAATTTTCAATACCATCTCTATTTGATTTAAAAATATCTATAAATTCTGTAATTATTTGATCATTTTCAAGAACTTCATAAATGGTATCTTCTTCTGAAATAGTAAGAAATTCATTTACTTCCATTGCATTAGAAAGATAAAAAGCTTTAATTACATCATAAAGCTCGTCAAGTATTAGATTATCAGCTTCATCAATATCATTAGTATTATTAATATTATCCAAAAAAGAACTTTAGTATGATGCCAACAATTTTGAATTGTTTTAATTGTAACTTCATCTCAGCTTTGAATAATGTATCAGATTGTTTGTAAAACATTTATTTTTAAATCTCATATATCTTCATTAGCTTCAATTTGTTCTAATATTTAACTAAAATTAATATGATAATTAATATTTATTTTTTAATAAAATTTTTTTTAATAAAAAAATATTTAAAAATTACCAAATATGTAAATAACAATAATGTCTTTTAAAAGACATAATAATTCCTATATATATAGGTTATAATTTTGAAGTTATATTAGGAGATAAAAAATAAACTTCAACATGTGAAAGTATTAAACCTTGTAATTTATGACTTGAATAATTATCCAATAACAGTAAAACACATTGTTTATTATATTTATAAGCCATTAAATAATCAAACTCCTGAAGCCACTCTTGAAAAATATATGTAAACATTTATGTTTTAGGATTACTTCGATATGTCATCAGAAAGTTAGAAATATTATCATTTTTAAAATATTGTAGTTTAGCATATTTTCTAATAATTAAAGGAGGTAATTTGTGTGATCTATCGGCATTTGCACATAAAGAAATAAAAAGACGCTCCTTATTTTTTTATATTCAGAAAGACATTTTGTAGCTAAAGTCTGATCTGGTTCTAATCTATAAAAAATATTTATATTAATATAAATATAAAAAAAAATACATACTGATAAAAAAGACCTATTTCATCCATATTATAAATCTGTTCAAGAGAATATTTAGTACATTTACTATGCAATAATGGTAAAGCTTCGATAATAATAGTTTGATCAATAGATGCTGCTTCTCTTTGAAGCTTTCCTTGATAAATTCTATTACGTTTCTTAAAATCCTGAAGTTATCTGAAGGAAAATTTTAAGGTATCTTTGAGAATTTCTAATCTCTTTGCTAATAATTTTGCTTTTTCAATCAATAATGCATCACTTAAAATCGTTCGATGTTGATAATTTAGCACAAATTCTTTAAAAGCAAGTTCCAATTCAGAAAAAGTGACAGATTTATAACGCTTTTTTCTGGTTGAGCAAGTTCTGTAGTAAGTCATTTATTTTTACTTTGTAAAATTCATGTTATGATAGATTTATTAATTCTAACATTTCACTTTTTTTCAATCCAATTTATATATTTGGTTCATGTTTTCTTATTTTTATCAGCATATAAACAAAATTTATATTTTTGAGAGTTTGAAAGGATTACTTTTTTTTTTCTAAATGATATGAAAAAAAATTACATGATGTGATAGATTTTAAAATGAAAATTACGATAAGTATATTCTTAATATAGTATTGCAAATTAATTTAAACAAAAAAAAAGATTTTTTATTATAGAAATATGTGCAGCCTTTTTAAAAAAAAATAAATATAACAAATATTTGGCTTTATAGAATTATTAAAAAAAGTAGAGGTTTTTTTTACTTTTTAAAACTAAATTTCAAAAAATAAGTTTTTTTAACAGCCAAAATAAATATATAGCTAAAATATGGGAAGGGTAAAGAAAGATGGATATAATACAATGATACATCTATCAAAGAAATTAGTAAGAATATGAAAAAAAAATGTGGCTTTTTATTTGTAAGACAAATATCAATCGGTAAAGGTTTTATTATTGCAAAATCACATAATTATCACATGCATGCATTTAGATAATATATTTTAATATAGCCTGGATTGGAAAATCATTGCACAGTGTGAATAAAGAAGGTGTACATTTAGTATTATATTCTAAACTAGGGACTGAGACAAAGGGTGCATTTATAAAGGATGTGCATTTATAAAGAGTTGACTGTACCAAGTATTTCTATTGCTGCTGAAAAATTTCTAAATAATACTATTAATTTATTGATTATATTCTATTGATAATGATTGAGAAATAAACTTTCTAATAAAAGACCATTATTATAATAATCTTTAATTGACTCATTTTTAATATAGAAATTAGAAATTTAATTGCATTTTAAGATAATTAAGATAACATATTACTTTAAATGTTAAATTTCACCTTATATTTACATTTCTAATTGGTTCAACAATTCGATTAGATAATTGATTTTGATTTAAATCATTATCGAAATCAGTATTATTAAAAGATATTAGTTCTATTACTATAAATTTCTTGCATCTTTTGCGATGCTTATCTTTTTAAATTAAAAAATTATTAAGCTTTGAAATTTGTAAAAGGAGTTTATTAATTTTTTCTAGTCTTTTTTTAACTGATAAATTGTATGCACATCAAATATGTTTAACTTCATAATCCAATTCAATTAAATCTGACATAACTTTTACAATATTTGAAGCATTATCACTAATACCAGCAAAAATATGTTCTTTAAATCCTTAATGATCATGTTTTAACAAGTTTTTCTGCAATATTTAAACCAGTATGAAGATAAGGGATTTCTTCAATTGTTAAAAGAGCTTGCTAAAATTCAAAATTAGGTGAAATCTAATGAAGTGTAATTAATACCAATATATGGATGATAATAAACTGTTCATCCATCTGTTGTAAAATTTCTGAAACCATAATATCATGAAGTAGTTAAGCAAGTAATTGTTGCAATTCTTAAATATTATTAAAAATTAATCCTTTAAATTTTGAAATTGATGGTTGAATATATCTTTTATTTAATGTGAAATAAATTTGCGAAAGTTTTCATTAACAACTGTAGTAAATGGTTGTAAATCCCTAATCTTAATTTGTAACGAAAATGTGTTAAATTTTGATTTGTAAATCAGTTGCCAGTCATGTGTTATCAGTCAACAGTCATCAGTCACGACTCAGTCATAGATCAGTCGCAGCTCAGTCGCAGAGTCGACTCTACTTAATTTTTGCAGAGTCGACTCAGCCGCCGACTCTGACTCCAATGGCTGGTACTACTAGTCAAAACCTTAATAAAATCATATAAACTAACCTGTTGAAACCTGTCGAAACCTGCCAAACTATATTAAACAGTCGAAACTATATTAAGGACATTAAAAATCTGTCGAAACTAGAGGTTTAGACATTTCGACAAATCCAAAAAAAGGTTTCGTCAGGCAACTATATCTTGCATCACAAAAAATTCAACCCAAAACATAACTACAAGAAGATTAAATATGCCCACTGTAAACGAAGGATTGTTAACTGGATGATCTTGGCGCAATCTTCTTAAGAGGCTCATACGGCTAGACTACCAAGAAGTCACTGACATTACAACAAGATTTGGTTTCGTGAGAATACAGCACAACGTGTATCGTCACCGACTCTGGTTAGCTGTCTTTGCCATCATCTTTATAAGTAGATTACCTTGGGCAACCGGCAACTTTCAAGGCAACCCACATGTTAGAGAAATTCGTATCGCGATCTAAGGAATTCCGGCAATGATAATGACTTCGTTTGTAGAATTCCAATGGATCTTAAGTCTGACGGTTCCTTCCAATTGAGTAAGGACATCATGTATGAAATTTTGAAATTTCAAGTGTATCATCATTTTTAAATTATAATCAAATAATATAAAATCTTTTTCATTATAAGGTTTTCTCAAACTTTTCCGTGAAACATGCGAAATATTGATCGTTAAAGAGTGTCCGAAGGATTGGTGTAATAGTGTGATGCAAATAATATCGGGTCCATGATTGCTAGCTACTTCTATATTTCTAATTTATTAATACAATCTTGTTTGTAATTTTATATTCATTTTTATATTGAAAATTTTCAAGAATTTCTTTATTATTCAATTCGTAATTTTTCATGCTATAATAAATTGATAAATGATAACAATTATTAATATTATTAATAATAATCTATAGATATAAAAAAAATACAACCTTTAGTTTATTTCTTTGAGCAGTATGTACAAATTCTAGAGACAAAATAATTCAGAAACCAAAAAAAAAAACTTTGTAACTATCAGACCAATATCTACCAAATTGTTCATATATTTCATTATTAAAAGGTTTTCCATCAGTATTTAAAAATTCTAATTGCCTTCGATTTAATTATGACAGGTATGTTATGCTAAAATTTCCGGGAAATGTCAAATAAAATTTTCATGCCGAAATAATTTCTCCCGCCAGTTTCTCTCTTTCCACTTTCCGTTATTTTTGGGCAATAAAATTAATTTGAGTTTGAAATAAATTAAAAAGATTTAACAAACTTGAAAATTCTTTATTTGATTTAAATATTTCACATATTCACACAGTATTGTTCATACTCAATTTACATAATATTTTACTATATCAAGAAACATTTGTTGTAAAGATGTAAAGGTTCATCTATCGAATTCCTAAACGAATCATCATATATAATACCCCTTTAAATAGCAAAACATATAGGTTGTCATAAATCATATATTATATATTGCCCATAAAACACTTAATTTATATAATTAAAAAAAAAAAAAAAATTTTTTACAGATAATTTGTTACTTATAGAAATTTCTTAATAAGGAATTTAATTTATAAATCGATCAAATTGAGACGTAAAAAAAAATCATCGATGAACCAAAAGATCATCTTTTTATTATTCCGTATTACATAACATACATAACATACTGTAAATGGCTTTTTCTTAATAATATTTATCTTATTTCTGATGGGAATCCCATAAAGTAAAATCAAAGAATTCCGACATAAACGAATCTTCGGAGTTCGTTGAGCTTTCCTGCGAATTCTGTCTAGTCCGTCTAGATTCTTTGCTCACTTTCCGCGAAGGTTCAATAACAGGAAGCTTTTTAACTCTTCTAACTCTTGGTTTTGGGACATATTGATACTTTGGATACATTTCTTTATGCTTTTCAATACAAGCTAAGTAAAGGACTTGGAAGAATTGCTTAACTTCATTCGGCTGAATTTCCCATATAGTTTTAGCAGTTTTTGAATGTTCTGGCGATCGTAAATTTTTAGCGAATTCGGGAAATTCATTTTTTATCTTTGCCACCAAATCTTTTCTAAATAATATAAAGACATTTTGAGGACGAGGGGGGGTTTCAGAGGATTTTCTTTTAGCGGGTGCCAATAGTTCCTCTATCGAGAGGGTTAATTGATACGGTGGATTTGTCATCAACTCATCTATCAACGAATCGAGATTGTCAAGGGACAAACAAGTGGATGAAGAGGAAGAGGAAGAGGAAGTATAATCGAAATTGTTTTGAAAAACAAACTGCATACTACAATTATTATAATTATTATCATTTGACGTCTTTGGAGGTGGATATGGTCTTGTTAATGAAATCTGATAAGGCGCATTTGTATATTTAAAACGAGTCTGATGATTATTTTCATCATCATTATTATTGACAAATGATTTTTTTGTTGGAGGCATTTTTTACTAATGGTTTTATTTTTTAAAGGATTCAATAACCAAAATAATATTATATTCTTTTAATTGATGATTTTCAAAAAAAAAAAAAAAAAAAAAGAAGAAAAATATCATTCTTTATATAGCTTGAAATCCTAAATATCATAACTCTAAAGAGAATTAATCAATCGGAGTCAATCTCATTACAACTGTGGCTAATAATAGTCTTTTATTAATAATGAGTGGCTTGACAATTCTTTTGAGAAAGTTTTGAAACTCGGAAGGTGTGACAAGAATGATCATCTGCTCTTCATTTCCAATTTTAGCGACAATGGATAGTTTCGCGATTGATTTTTTTGTCAGAATATGAAAAAATCAAATATTCAGGTAATTAATAATTTGTAATTTTGAAAGTAATGAATAATAAAAATTTATGCAACTTGACAAATGACTTTATTTTGTTCGGATCATAAAAAAAAATCAAATGTTCTCATGCATGAGTTAATTATTTGTTCACTGAAACTGAATTAAATGATGGATAATCTCGTATCGTCATTGATGTTGTTAACTTGATATATATATCTTTCTGAGCGCATGCTTCGTATGAATGATTGGAACTTCATTTGTTCATTACCAAATCAACAACCCATAATTATTCGGAAAAAACCATCCGAAATAAATCACAACATTAATTAACGAATATCTTTAAATTCGCATTTATTCACAACATTACCGATTAATTAGGTTCAAAAGCCTTGTTCTTCAACTTTGGAGCCCCTTTCATCGGAGTTTGAGATCATACCATAAGTGTGTGGGATCACGTCACGTAATATGACATCAATATTGGAAATTAAAAAACCAACCATACTTTCTATATATGTATCACATAACATAAAGCCTTTTTGAATAGTCCGAACGCGCCAAAGATCTCACAAAATGGTTCAACTCTTTCTTAATCGCTGTTTCAGAAATACCCGAGCGGTCACTGCAGATCTCGAATTTTTGATTGGTCAGATATAACCAATGTAGATCCGCTGCGATGGTAATTGTTTGAAATTACCAAATAAAGAATCTACTTCAATACTAACAAGCACAGGGTTACAGCTCATTAAAACTTACAAGGAATTGAAAGGGATCGTATTGACACGGATATATTAGTCAAATGATTCTCTTTTCGATCAAAAATGTCCCTTAAAAAAAATTCATCTCTGGAAAACATTGTATTAACTTTTTAACACATCGATTTTGATTTGAAAAGAAATTCGAATCACACACGGGATTAAATTCTCCCTTAATTAATTGCTTGCATTATGCACACAACCTTTCAGGACTCATCCGTCCTTTGTGTTTCAAAAAAAATATTCAAAATATTTCAATTTTAACGAGATTGTGTGTTTCACGTCCTGATAAATAAATATTCTTACATAAGAGTTAATTATTGCATGATTCAAATATTATTATATTAGTATTTTAAGGAAAACAATACCAAAGACATCATAGATCAAACGATAGTTGTATTCCAAACTTTGATATAAAAAGAAAATAAGCGAAATTGGGCTGAAGATTAATTTTATAATACTCGATAAATTTGGATATCCGGAAAGTCATCGTGTTCTATGATAATTTATACCCCTCAATTGCTATAACTAAAAAAGAGATTAAGGCACCTTTTTGAAAAATAATTTTTTTTTTGTAACGCGGTTGGTTTTTTGATATTAGATCTACTGTACGCCGACCGCATTTGGTTAGCATGTAATTCTTTGAGCCGAGACAATGTCGTTTTATAACTAGCGAAATGATAGGTTCTTTTTCTTTTCATTTGGTCATTGAATTACAAGAATATATTGATATAATGTAAAATGAGCAATAAGTAACGAATGCATTAGGTATTCATGTGTCTCTTTTATCATCATCATAATACCTGAAAACAAAAATTTGTTCCAGTAAAATTGAAAATTGATTGGCATTGCATTAACCTTATTAGGCATGATTTTATTTTATAGTTAGACGAGACCGACCAATGTGGTTATTTGTCACGAACAACCACATTATATTAAACAATTGATTTTATGATGAAATTTGGCGCCAAACAGATTTTTCAAAAAAACTTTTAGTTCGAAATGTTGAAAAAGTCGAAATCTATCAATATGCTACGCCAAGTGCAATTTACTGAATTTGAATTCGATATTTTATTTGGAAGTAAAGATGATAGATAGACTTCTATAAATATTTGCATGTTATTAATAGACATTTTGATAGATAGATTATTTATGATAAATTTAATTAATATTTTATTATTTTCACGAGATTAAAATACTTTTTTATTTAATAAATCTTATTTTTATTATTATATACTTTATATATGTGACCTTATTTATTCGTTAACCTTAAATCAAAGCTATATAGATTATTTTACATGATCAAAGATATTAAATTTTATTATTTAAAATTTAATTCAAAAATCTATAAAAAAAATTAAAATTATATGATCCTATTCCATAAATCTGAGCTTGTTTCGATCAATTGAAACATATTTTAACATAAAAAAAATATCGTTCATATTTCCACAAAATTCGATTCAGTCAATAGATCTGAAATACTATTATCATCATTAAAAGATGAAGTAAGTGTAATCGGCATGATAATGGGCGTACATTGTTGCAGTTCAAGAGAATTCGCATCGAACTCGGAATAATAATTAGAGAAGGTTGGAAAAGCATCTTCAATCATATTCTGATCGCAAATGGTTGATTGAAGGTTCCAATTTTCATCGACAATGTTATCATCATTATTTATATAATACTTCAACTCGCCTAAATTAAACAAAGGATTTTGATTGATATCCGAATTTAAAGTTTCATTCTCGACAGATAATGGTTGATAATTATAAAAGGTTGAAGACTCTTCATAGGTAAGTATTGAAGTGACCGTCGAAAAATTTGAAAAATGAACATTTTGTGTGGATGAGGGAGTTTGAGGATTCCAGGATTCAGGTGACGAAGGAGGTGAAAGAGATGGTGAGGTTGAAATATGTTGAGGAGGTTCAGATTGTTTTAGTTGGTGAGATTGAATATCGATTTGTTTTGGTTGTTTTGGCGTGACAGATTCAGACGCGTTTTCGTTTGACGCTTCAACGTTAATGGTTGTTGAAGTGGTATTAACGGATTGTTTAATAGTTCCATCCTTAAAAATCCAATCCTTTAAAGTATTTTCTTTAGTAATAGGGATTTTCTTTTTAGGGGTATATTTATAGTCTGGATATAATATTTTATGTTGATCATGAGCCAGTCTTGATAGAATTTCAAAATAACGTTTAACCTTTGGGGATTGTTTCCTCCAAACTTTACCGGCATCAGTTGAAACATTTTTCATCTTTAATGACTTGTCAGGAAACCTCATGCGTTGATTGGCCTCATAATCTTTACGAAATAATACCCAAGCGTTTTGTGGTCTCGGAATCTTATCTTTTGATTTATTCTTATTTTTACGATTTTTCCTAGCGGATGATAACAAATCTCTTATCGAAAGGGTAAGTTGATATGGAGGAATTTGAATTAACGAATATTCTTCCTCATTGAGACGTTGTACGAGTATTTCATCGATTTGAAAGTACGGTGAGGGTGGTTCGGTAGATTGGATGATATCGGCGGGCATCATGTGGGAAGGAGAATGAATGACGGCGGGTGCGAGGATTGAAGTCGTAGAATTGGTGAGCGCAGAAATGTCGATGTTGAAGTTTGGAAATTTATCAGATTTGACCTTGGGCATTTTCTCGTTGACCTTTTTTTTCCTTTTTTTTTTTGTTTTGTATTCATCTAATCGAAAGGTATTGATGTGTTTAAATAATATTTCCCCCTCCCCCTTCCGACATTACTTCTAGAGTAATAAAATTTAGTTTCAAATGTATGGAGATTATCATTTCCGCATTTAGATCCTCTGAGACATGCATGATAATAAAGGGTATGAATAGGACAAAATGACAAGACATGTTTGTTTGAAAATTCAATTTAATCTCCGATAATATATTTATTAATTGTTCTGTTCATGCGAATTTAAATCAAAAATGATTTTTTTTTTGTCCAATTCCCCTAAAAAAACTCGGACCGACCCCCTTGATTTTAGTTTTTTTTTTTTTATTTTATTTTATTTTATAAAAATATGAACAATAAAAATCTATCATATGATAATAATAATAATAAAAATAATAAATAATTATTACTATTGTGTTTTTTTTTATAAACGGAGATGAACCTGCGCCACATCGACAGCGTTTCCAAAATTGAAATGAACAGAGCCATAAAACGTGGAGAAGTGAATTACATATAATTGAGTGCATAAAAATGTTTGTTTCATTTTTTAGGTTGAAACGTCAAAGGTTGATGAGATGATACTAAATCAGGGTAATCGTAACAAAGGTAACCAGTTTTTCATCCGGATTTCCCAAAAATCTCAAAAGGAAATGTAAAAGTTGACCAAAAATCAAATCAGAAAATCAAAAAAAAAAATGATTTATTAATTGTTTTTTTCATTTCATGTGGAACTTGCAGGGGATGACGCCAACTGATATAATGTATTTTAAAGCTAATTGAATAGAATAATTTCAAACAAATTTTTTTTTTATATTACGACCATCAAAAGATATTTGTGGCAATTTTTGTATCACCTTAATTGTTTCCGAGAATGGAAATTTGAAAAAATAAAAAGGGAATCTTTATGGTTCGCTTGTACCATCTAATAAAATGGGGGGGGGTTTTTTTTGAACCCTCAATTTTATGGATTATCATTTGTTTGTTAATGGGCATCCGACAAATCAACCTAAATCACTTTACTCCCTTAAAATATGATGGACATTTCTAACATTTTTGAAACGTAATTAAGTGATACAAAGCATAAAAATATTGAATGTCACGGAATTTAGGTCCGGAAAAAAACCTAAAAATTGAGACCAAAACGTTTTTGCTTGTTTCATTATTTTTTTCTCACGAACGCTAGTGTTATACATTACACACTTTATTCGAGAAATTAAGTGATATTAAAACAAAACGTGGGACACCGGAAATCACATCTTCAAGCATACCTCAACACTCCAAATTAGTCTTTATTCTTTGAACCGATTTTCAGCATGAATATTTATATTTCTTTTATTACAAAACTTTATAAGCGTATATCCAGGGCACATATTAAACAATTTTCTCTTTGTTAAACATTAATTTTTATAATCATAAATTCAAACTGGGAATATATTGGATTTTTTTTTAAAGCCGATCTTATTGAAAATGTAAAAAAAAAAAAAAATTTTTTTTTTTTAATAGCAAGGGTTTATAAAATACAAGATATTTTGATTTCATGACCACTTTAGCATTTAATTTCAAAATAATAATAATAATAATAATAAAGGGAAAAAAAAATTTATATATAAACAACTAGTAATGCGCGCATTATTAATAATAAAAAAAAACAGAGAAACAAAAAAAAATAAAAATAAAAAAACAAAAAGTAAAGATAAAGGAATAGAAAATAAAATGCCTAAAGCGAAATCCAACTCTCTTTTACCAAGTGCAAATTACCCACCCCCTTACCCTACCGCATTTCTTAACGCAATTGATACATCTCTCCCTCTTTCAAATTTTAGTACTTCATCTCAAATTCTTATTCCTATATTACCAGGCGTACCATACATCTTAACACTTACCTTGGAAGAATTACTCGTACCCAAACTAAACATTAGTGGAAAAATTCCTCGTCCGCAAAATGCCTGGATGTTATTTCGTAAGGATTTTACCGCTGGAACAAAATTTTTAACCAGGAATGATAACAAGAAGTTACGTATGCAAGATATTAGCACATTGGCTAGTCATTCTTGGAGACAACAACCTTCTGAAGTCAAGCAATTCTTTGAAATCTTACGTATGGCCGCCAAAGAAACTCATAACCTGTATTATCCGAATTATCAATATCGTCCTGAAAAAAAATTAAAGAAAAATACTCCAGTTGGTAAAGAAAATGAAAAACGGGAGAAAATGTTCAGAACTTTTACGGATCCCATGCAAGAGGAGAATTTCAGTGATTCCATGCCATAAAACAAAACATCATTCTTTCAAGGTTCTGAACTTTAAAACGATTCTTTAGAATTCTTTCATTGAAAGGGTGTCTTTTTTACGATTCATATTTCAATAGAGAATTTAAAACTTTATTATTTTTTTTTTTTTGAAAACTATATAATTAATATTAATAATACGTCTCAATATCTATAATATCTTTTTAATATAATTGTAACGTGATACGAAAGAAAATAAAATTATTTTTTTAAAATTTGTCATTGCGCCAATTTTTGTGTAATGTTCCAAGAACGCTTACACACTTCCACCCAAGGGTGTTCGTCATTCGTGTGACATATCACACATCCAATCAAACGAAAAAACCATTTTGGTAATAATAAAACATAAAAAAAAAAACTTGAAAATTTTTTTTGAGAGGTCTGGACCGCTCTTGGCCTTTTAATGACGAAAAGATGCATTTAGGAGTGCTGACATAAAGGGTTTCAGGTATTTTTATCATTTGGTAGCGTCATAAGACGACAAGAAAAATAAAGTTATTGATAAATTTCGAAAAGGTAAAACCGAAGGGTCAATGTTGAACCAATAATCTGAATCAATTCGATTTTGTTTGGCGCAGTATATCATTCTATGGAAATCTATTCTAATAAATTAGTGTAATAAGGAGTCATAATTTTAACATGCATCACACTATATGGTTTTTACTCATAATTACACATTCATCGACAGAAAATTCTTGTTCTTAATTTATATTTGTCCGAATGAGTTGGTCCGTTCGCCCGTACTTTACATACTTTGTCAATACTTACTATTACATCCATGCGCAACACAATTGTGTACACCAGTTTCTTTTTTATTTTTTATTTAAAAAAAAAATAGATTGAAAAGGGAAATAACGGAACAACCAATAAAAAAGTTTCTTTGGGTTGAATCCTCATCTAACCAAAACCTCTTTCACTATCATGCAAAAAAATTCTCCGATGACATATTGACAAACTGGCGCCAATTCTTGATAAAATAAATAAATAAATGAATAATCAATTAAAAAAGCATATAAATGACGATCAAAATTTTTATTTCCTTTTTTATTGATCGGTTAATTCATCCCGAAGCGAAATGAAATGAGTTGTGAATTTTATTTTTATAATATATAATATATATATAATTTTTTTATAAAAAGGCGCTTCCTCACCCCCCCCCCCCCCCCCTTCCTTTTTTTTTTTTTTTCTTTAGCATAATTTGCTTGAACAGAAATTCCTATTCTTTCGTAAAATAAAAAATAAATAAACAACAAAAAAAAAATGCCTAAATCAAAATCAAGTTATATTAACGATAAATCATTTATAATTTACCCTTCGCTCAAATCTTCAATGACTTTCACAAATTCGCAAAATTCTTCGTTTCAAAATTTAATGTCCTACCATTTATCCTCTGTCGCAGCAGAGCCTCCATATAAACTAACCTTATCCCTTCACGACTTACTCACTCCTAAATTAAAATCGAATGGAACACCGGCAAGACTACAGAACGCATACTCGTTATTTCTAAAGGATTACACCGCAAAAGTCAAGCAACAGGGCCCTAATCAAGGTCAAAAATTAACAAGAAAGGAAATTCGATACCATGCTAACAAAGCATGGAATTCACAACCTTCACAAGTTACTCGATTTTTTGAGATTCTATCGATGAACGCTAAGGAAATTCATGAGTCTCTTTATCCCGATCATAAATATCGCCCAACCAGAAAATATGGCAAGAAAATAAAAAGAACGAATGACGAAAATAAAAAGGAATTAAGGCCTAACCACACGATAAATAATACGATAAATCTACCAACATCTGATGTACTCCATGCAAGCGTTGATTATTCGTTTCCGAATCTTGATGTCGATTTTGAATTATATGAACCCAAGGAAGAAGAAATATATTTCTCGTTATTTCCAACGTCACTAGATAATTTATAAGGAACAAACGTATTAAGTTTAAATTAAGATTGTACTATAGAATTTAAGATTTCTTTTTTTTTTAAAAAAAAAATTTATAAAATTTGTATTTAAATGTTGCACATTTATACATTTCTATTTATTAAAAAAAATAAAACAATGAAATTAATTTTAATATTAATGTTTTTAATTATTCTTTTCGCATGCCAAAGTCGTCGCCGGCAAAAGTATGTTTATTTGATAAACAAAAAAACAACCTTGATAATCTCCAAGCAGTTTTTTTTTTAATAAAATAATAATAAAAAAATTTGTAAGCATGCTTAAAGACAATCATTCAATACATAATGGTGTGGTGTGTACATCATTGAATATGCACAGTTGATGTTTTTCATATGAATTTCATCAAAATCAGTAACCTTATATATAAAGCTTCTTTCGTTCTATCTTTTTTTTTTTTTTTTTTTTTTTTCTCAAAGAATTAATCTTTGAATTATAAATGATAGTTCGTGTTTTTTTTAACAAAATTTTTTTTATTTGTTTTAAAATTTTTATTTTTAACACTTGTTTGCGTAATAGAATATTATTTTTAATCGTATAACCGTAATAGTATCTGCGGTTATTTTTTGGATACTACATGTTTCTTCTCCATGGATTCAAGTAATTGAAAATCAAGTTATATTTTGAGCCGATATTTTTTATAAAAATTTATTTTTTAAATATTTCTGTAGATGTTGAGACGCAAAAAGACACCAGCAGAGATACTAAGGAATGAGTTACATCATGCCAAAACATATACTGAATGGTGTAAAAAATCGCAGGCATTAGACGAGTAATAATATTCAATTAATCAAATTCAAATTTTTATTTCTCACAAAAATGCATTAAAATATATTAAAAAAAAATTTTTTTTTTTTTAATATATATATATATATATATATAGTCTTTTAGGTAAATAAAATTTATTCAACTTTTTTTTTTTCTTTTAGAACTCTGAATAATCTTTTTTTTTTGCTTTAGCAAACGATGAATGGAAACAAGATCCAGCATCACCATATTATGATTATATGATGATCAAAAAAAGGTTGGAACACCTTAAAGGAGTTCGCGAAAGCAATGACGTTTTATCAATGATTTATATACTAAGGTCAGGTCTATTGCGAAATTTGGGAGGTATAAATGATCCAAGATTATTTTGTAAATCATATCTGGGAACCAAAAAATTAATACAAGATTATACGCAAGAAATCGTAAAACAATTAGATGATATAGGAGAAAAAGATTTTACAGATCTTCCACAATATTCAAAATTGGAATTCTTTAATGACACTCGTCAATCATTTGGATGCACTGCTTTGGTATTATATGGAGGAGCGACATTCGGTTTATTTCATTTAGGTGTCGTCAAAGCGTTAAATACGCATGGTTTATTACCCAGAATCATTAGCGGTACCGCTATTGGAGCTTTGATTGCTGCTTTGGTTTGTATCAGGACTGATGAAGATTTACCAAGTATTTTTGAAGAAGGTGGTGTGGATTTAGGTGCCTTTTCAAAAAAAGGAAGTAAAGGAAACATCAAAAGGAAAATAAGTAGATTTTTAAAACACGGTAAGGGAAAAAAAGATTTGGGAAAGGACAAAGTTTCTATGTCTCGACTCGATTCTCATGGTGATGCATTTAAATTTATAGGTTATTTCATGGACATCAAAGTACTGGAAGAGTGTGTTCGAACTAACGTTGGGGACCTCACATTCGAGGTAACCTATTCTAAAAGAATATCATTTCTTTCTTGAGAGAGAGTTAAAATTAATTCACCCTCCTCTTATATTTTCTATAGGAAGCATATTTAAAAACGAAAAGAATATTAAACATCACGGTCTCATCAACTAGAAAATTCGAAGTTCCTCAACTTCTCAACTATTTGACCGCACCCAATGTATTGATACGAAGCGCGGCTTGTGCTTCTACTGCCATAATGGGATTGTATGATAGTGTTGATTTGTTGGCTAAGGATAAAGCTGGAAACATCGCACCTTGGGCCCCAACTGAAATTAAATGGAGAAAGTGGACTGATGCTGTTCCAACTGAAAGTGAATCTCCATTAACAAGAATTTCGGAATTATTCAATGTCAACCATTTCATCGTTTCTCAAGCAAACCCATATATCGCTCCTTTCATGGCAAAAGAACAATTTGGTAGTAACACACTGATTAAGTGTGGTCTCCTATTATCATCCGAATTCAGGCACAGAATCAATCAACTTAAACACATGCGTCTTCTTCCAAGAATGTTTCGAGGTTTTGTTGATGAAAAAGTTTCGGGAAATGTTACAATTGTTCCCTATCTATCTTTTTCAGTAAGTTGTCTTATTTTTTTTTTTGTTTTTTGTTTGAAAGAACAATTTGATGACAAAAAAATTATTTTATTTTTTTCTCTCTCTTTAGGATTTTAAAACTCTTTTGTCTAACCCAACTCACTCATCTTTGGATTATTGGATTCTGAAAGGAGAACAATCTACTTGGCCTATGTTGGCTTTGATAAGAAATAGATGTGAAATTGAACTGGCTCTTGACAGAAGTGAGCAATATAGAATATTAAATTTATTTATCACACTACATTATTTTTTTTAACCTGAATTTTCATTGTCACAGTCCATTTGAAATTGAAAGCAACCCCGATCGAACGCGGATATTCTATATATCCAAATGCTAACAAAGAGAAAGACAATGGAAGAAAACGTACTAAATCTATACACTAGAATCAAAAGTCAATAAATTAATACATTAAAATAAACGTGATGAATTATCAGAAGTGCAAAAATAAAATAAATAAATAAATAAATTACTTGTGTTCACTCCAAAATTGATTTCAAATGTCTCTTTTTATTCAATTTATCTAATGCCTTTTCAATTTTAACTTCCACCTTTTCTCTAATAATCAATGCTCGTTTAATTCCCTTTTCTTGCCTTTTCTTGGCTTTTGTCCGAAGTATTTTTTGTTTATTTTTGATCTTGTGAAGTAATTTATCGGCACCTTGCTTAGTGCGTAGTTGCGTTGCGATTACCGCATGTGGACCGATGGATTTATCTAAGTAAATGTTGATTTAGTTTTTAATTAATTGAAACTTTATTCTATGCCGAATAAAAATAAACTTACTTTCTGGTGAAGAGAGAGACGACTTGTCATTGTCAACGTTTGCAGGTTTTGAAATTGACGACGTAGGTTCGTTATCAATTTGCATTCTATTTCGCTCTATACATATCGTAAAAAAATGAAAAAAAAAGGATTTTTATTCGTATAAAAGGCGTAAAGAAACAAAGTTGTGTAAAATATTAGATACGTACTCGGTTTACCCATGATCTTATAAGAAAGTGTTTTTTATTCAAATTTTTTTGATAAATAAAATATAAATAACGTTTTCAATAGCCAATCAAATTTGACTGGAATCAAAACAAATTGATTGGAGAACCCCTATTCATGGTCTGATCCGAACATGATTGATTTTGAACAACGAAAAGCATTAACGTGATGATTTAAAGGATAAAAAAAAATTTTGAACTTGAATTTCAATCCACCATGTAAAAATAACATTTTATGTTTCATATTGTATATTGTAAATATCGTCTGGACTTATCAGACTCAACATCTGCAACGAATTTGCAATATAAACATAAAGCCGCTTGATCTAGATATATTTATTCTTGCCAATGAACGAAGTTCGTGGTTCTTTCGAAAATCTCAGATCCAAAAATAATTGATCAGATTATAGATATTATCAGATAATCACATTGATCAAAATCTACAAATAAAACAAATAAAACTGAAGTAAACCACAACGAAAACGCCCTAATCCTTACGCCGTTTCGTTTTATTCTATTCTCCTCACTACCTACCTATTCTAAACACGATCGTGACCTAAAGAAAAAAAATGGTATACTTGTCTTTTACTCTTTTTCCATTTCGAATTTCAAAGTGTTAAAAATTAACGTTAGCTCGTTACTTAAACTTTTGTTTGATTCAAACTCTAGGCTGGAGCACTGGATAACGCGAAAAATAGCTTACCAAAAATAAGAGATGCCGAAAGAGAAAGCGATTTCGGTTATGTTTTCGCTGTTTCTGGTCCAGGTAAAATCATACATTTTTAAAACTTTTTTTTTTTGTTTTTGAAGTCCGATCTACCTAACATTTCTTTACAAATTTTTTTCCTTTTCAACTTTAGTCGTGGTCGCAGAACAAATGAATGGATCTGCCATGTACGAATTAGTATGTACCAACATCACTTTTTATTTCTTTTATCTGGTCGTATTCTTTTTTTAATCCACTTATTTCATTTAAGGTAAGAGTTGGTCATGAAGAACTTGTTGGTGAAGTCATTCGTATTGATAGTGATAAAGCAACGATTCAAGTTTACGAAGAAACTTGTAAGTTTTTTTTTTATTATTGAAATTCTTTGATGATTTCTATATTGATCTTTAATACATTTAAAATTATTATTATAGCTGGTTTAACTGTTGGGGATCCGGTATTAAAAACAGGAAAACCTCTTTCCGTCGAATTGGGACCTGGTATGTTTTCATGTTTTTTGAAGAATATTATAATCGAAATTAAATCTTTATACGTTTTTTGTAGGGTTGATGTCCAACATTTATGACGGAATCCAACGTCCACTTAGAGTGTGTTATAATATTATAATAATTTGTAATTTATTTGTTTATCGTTTTTTTTGCGTTTAATCCTAAAGTTCTCTTCAATTGATGTAGGCTATTCGGGAAATTTCTGACAGTATTTATATTCCACGTGGTATCTCAACCCCTGCGTTAGACAAAAAAATCAAATGGGATTTTAATCCAATTAACTTTAAAGTATGTAATTTGCCTTTAAATCGCATAAAAAATCATTATTTTGTGGTCGATTTTAATAAACGGTTTAAAAAAATTCTCAGATTGGTGATCATATTACTGGTGGTGATATATATGGCAAAGTTTTCGAAAATTCCTTATTGAATGATCATAGTATAATGTTACCACCAAAGGCTCTCGGTACAATCACGGATATTGCCGAAAAAGGTTCATATTCTTTGGAGGTACGTTGATTAAGATGTGACTATACAAGTAAGAGTAATTAAAATTCTGACGTGTTCCCTTAATTGAATTAGGATATCATACTTGAAACCGAATTCGAAGGACAAAAATCCAAGCATACTTTGTTGCAACTTTGGCCTGTTCGATCGCCTCGTCCTGTCACAGAGAAATTGGCAGCTAACTACCCATTATTGACTGGTCAACGCGTTTTGGACGCTCTTTTCCCGTAAGGCTTACTATATTTAAATCCAAAAACGCCTATTTGATCTTTACTCATTTTGATTATACGAAATTTAGTTGCGTTCAGGGCGGCACCACCGCTATTCCTGGAGCTTTCGGTTGTGGTAAAACAGTTATTTCACAATCTTTATCAAAATATTCTAATTCCGATATTATTATATACGTCGGTTGTAAGTTGATCATATTTTATTGTAATGATTTTATATAAAACGTATTATGATTTTTAAAAAGTATATATCAATTAAAATTTTAGGCGGAGAACGTGGAAACGAAATGGCCGAAGTATTAATGGATTTTCCTGAAGTTAGTTAAAGTGCCAAACTTATTATTATTTTCATTGGTGATTTAGATTTACCCTTTCGATAACTACTAATATTTAGCGTTCTCTCCTTTAGCTTAGTATTAATGTTGATGGTCGTCAAGAATCTATTATGAAACGCACAACATTGGTAGCCAATACTTCCAATATGCCTGTCGCTGCTCGTGAAGCTTCTATCTATACCGGTGAGTTTAATTTAATACAAAAGATTATATATAATTATCTGCTGACTAAAAAATCTTTATCAATTTTACCAGGTATTACATTATCTGAATATTTCCGTGATCAAGGCAAAAATGTTGCTATGATGGCGGATTCAACTTCTCGTTGGGCCGAAGCTCTTCGTGAAATTTCCGGTCGTTTGGCTGAAATGCCAGCAGGTAAGTTAAATCTGACTTACAATTCTACTTCTCTTTATCATATATCTGTTAGTAATATATATTTTTCTTTTATTTCACAGATAGTGGTTATCCTGCTTACTTGGGCGCTCGTTTAGCCTCTTTCTATGAACGTGCTGGTAAAGTAACTTGTCTAGGAAATCCAAAACGTGACGGAAGTGTTACCGTCGTTGGAGCGTATCCTTTAATATCAAAATTGTTGCTCGAGTTACCTGTTAATATTCATATTGTTATCCTTAATTGAATGTTTGTTATTACAGTGTGTCACCACCCGGCGGTGACTTTTCTGATCCTGTGACGTCAGCCACTCTTGGTATTGTTCAAGTATTTTGGGGTTTAGATAAGAAATTAGCACAACGCAAGCATTTCCCTTCTGTCAATTGGTCTTTAAGTTACTCAAAATATATGAAAGTTTTGGAACCTTTCTATGAATCGACCGAACCAGATTTTATCTCTATCAGAGATAAAACTAAAGAAATCCTTCAAAAAGAAGAAGATTTGTCTGAAATTGTCCAGCTTGTCGGAAAGGTATGAATGAGATAAATTTTTATATATACAATTATATGAACATTCTTTAAAATTTATTTACTATCTTAATCTAGAGTGCACTTGGTGAGGCTGATAAAATCACTTTGGAAATTGCGAGAATCATAAAGGATGATTTCTTACAACAAAATGGTTACTCAAGTTATGATCGTTATTGTCCATTTTATAAGGTAATTTATATTGATTTTTATTATTCACATTTAATTTCTTTGAACTAAAAATTTTAATTTTTTTTTTTTCTCGTCAGACTAATTGGTTACTTAAGAACATGATTGGGTTTTATAATGCTGCTACTCACGCCGTTGAAGTTACTAATAACGAAATAACGTGGGCTAAAATCAGAGATAATATGGGTGATCTTATGTATAAACTTAGTTCTATGAAATTTGAAGTAGGTTTTTTATTTTTTTATGTTTTTTAAAAAGAAAGTAACTTTCTAACGTTCTGTGAAAATTAATTTCATAAGGACCCATCTGAAAGTGAGGAAGTTCTGCGAGAACGTTATCAACAATTGCATACAGAAATTCAAGAAAGGTTTCGACAATTACTTGAATAAGGAGGAGGAAATTGGGCATTTATAAGATTTCATGGGTTAATTATTTACTTAGTTATTTATTTAGAATCCTATTAATAATTTCATCTTTTGAGTCATAAGTTGCATCTATTATTCTTATTCTTTTATGTATTATTAGCATCAAATATACTATCTTTATATAATGAGATTTGATTAAATTATTCTCCTTAAATAAATCTTTTCTAATTAATGATTTTTTATATATATATGTATGAAATTGGATTAATTATTTTAATTAAAATTCTATTATTATAATTTAATTTAATCTAAAGTGATATCCTTGATTCTTAAATCATCTTTTGCTATTTGAATTTCCTAAATATAAAAGATCATATTAAAAAACGAGAAAATCCTATGAGATATATATATATATATATATATAAATTACCGCCATTAATTCACGATAAGCATCTTCACAATCTCTGAATCTATAAACATGATATCCAATATTTCCAAGTGAATAAGCTCCAAAAGTAACAAGCGCCCACCAAGGAAGCTAAGAGAAAAAAATTTAATAATGATACCTCATAATGTATATAAATATATCATCACACCACTCTTACCACAGGCAAAACATCATCTTGTACTATTTCAGGAAGAGGGATTATTTTAAATAAAAAAATGAAGTAAAATGTAAAAATGATACCAAGAAAACTTGCAGTTTGCGTTGCTTTTGTCATTTTTATTTTTTTTTTATTTTTATTTTTTAGAAAATAATTGTCAAATTTATATAAATCTTATTGTTACACGATCTTACAAATTTTCATAGTAGGGTCATTTGGGGCCCCGATCGTCTGAAACGTTACACATACTTGTTTTTGATCGAATTAAACTATATAAAGAGTTTTGAATGTTTGTTGATAGAAAGTTTTTCCATAAAATACTTTTATCTTTCAAATAATGGAATTTTATCAAGGATTATCACTTGATTTTAGCCATCTATTGGACGAGTCTGACGACTATGACGTTATCATTTATGCTGGTAAAGAACCAAATGTCAAGAAATTCCACGCGCACACGGTTATCTTGCGTGCGAGATCCCCTTACTTTCGTAGAGCCTTATCAAGAGATTGGGCTAGAAAAGAAAACGGCTCAATTGTATTTCAAAAGCCAAACATAGCACATGAAGTGTTTGACGTCATTCTGAAGTTAGTATAATTGTTCTGAAAAGTTTTCACACATCTATAGTATATTCATTTATATACTTTCCTTTATAGATACATTTATAGTGGCACCGCAGATTTACTTGTACAAGAAGGTGGTATTATTCTCAACCTTTTAACCGCCTCCGACGAATTAAATCTTCAAGAATTGATCGTTTATGCGCAAGATCATCTTATTCAACAAAAATCTGACTGGTTGCAAGAAAATGTGATACAAGTTTTGCATACTGTTGGATATTTAGAAGCCTGTAAAGATTTACAAAATTTTTGTTTGGGTTTGATTTGTCAAGATCCGTATTGGCTATTTGAATCAAATAATTTTTGTTCATTGGACGAATCTGTTCTTGTACCTCTTTTAAAACGCGATGACCTCTTAATGGAAGAAATTGAAATTTGGGACCACTTAATCGAGTGGGGAATCGCTCAAAATATATCATTAAATGAAAATATTTCAACCTGGACTTCTCAAAATTTTGAAACATTGAAGGGTACGCTAGAACATTGTATACCTTTAATTAGGTATTTTAATATTGATTCTAGTGACTATTGGGATAAATTGAGACCTTTTAGACAGATTTTACCAAGTAAATTACATGAAGATCTTTTGCAATATTATTGTAAGCGAGGCAATATTAGTCAAACGGATACACCTATATTATCACCAAGGAAGGCTGGTATTCAATCAAACATTATAAAGTTCAAACATATTTCCTTAATAACGAAATGGATTGACAGAAAGGAAGGGAGTGAAAATACTTTGGAAAAGTCTCAATATAATTTCAATAGAATTCTTTGTGGTTCAGATGACGGTTTTACCGCCGCTAATTTTCATAAAAAATGTGATGGCCGAGGTCCAACTTTGATTATAATTAAAGTGAAAGAATCCGGAGAGATCATTGGGGGATATAATCCAATAAGTTGGAGAGGATCAAATAATCCAGATAGTAGTTGGTCTGCTCCAACAACATGGACTGTTTCACAACGTAGTCGTACTTCTTCTTTCGGTAGTTTTTCAAGGTCTACTGCTTACGAATTAGGACCTTATCAAAATACTCCCAATAGTTTTATATTTTCGTTAGGTGATGGGAAAGGTCTCTTGAATGCTAAAATTAGTCGTATTCTTCAAGATAATACGTCTGCTGCTGTTTTTTCATCTCCGCGACACGGTCCTTGCTTTGGTCAAACAGATTTACGAATGAATGATAATTTTAATGAGGCCGAAACTTGTACATGTCAATGTTATGATTATGAAAGTGAAATAACTGAAAATCACAATTTTTCTGTTGAAGAATATGAAGTATTTCAGGTTATAAATAAAGATGGACCAGAATCTTCAAATCAGGCTTCAACCTCACAGATGCTTCCACCCGAACTTACAAATTATCCTTCTGTTTCTGCTTGGTAAGGAAAAAAAAAAGAAATTTTTAAATTTACAATTTTCAATCAATTTTTTAATCATATCCATTCGTTTTATTATTTATTTTTGATATATTCAGGGGAGAATTAATGCATTTTTGAAACTATAATTTATTTAGTCATTATAATTTGCTGAAATTATTAATGCCTGATTTTTATACAATATAATGGTATATACATGTATGTAAAATAATGAATGATTCGGATTTGTAAAAAAATTTTTGTTTTTGCTTTACATAAATTTTTAAAAGAAATTTATATAAAAATATATTTATAAAAAAAAAAAAATTTTTTTTCCTTAAAAAGGTTGTTTGTTTTTTTTTAAAGTTTATTATATTAATTATTTTAAAAAAAAATACCTATTTTTCTTAACGTTAATTCTAAAAAATATAATTATTATGGATTTTTCTAAATCAAATATTTGATTAAATAATTAAATCATAAATCAAAATTGATAAATACATATTTAAAGTCTATAAAACAACTTTTAATTAAAATATATTTTAAAAACTGATTTTATTACATAAATAATAATAATTTAACTTTATATTTAAATATTACTAATAAAATTTATAATTATTAAAATCTTGATTTTATAAATTAATAACATTTTTTTTTAAATTCATAGATTTTAATATAACTTATAGGGTAATACTATTTGGCGACCCTGTCGCCATGGCGACCCTATCACGTGATTCGAGTTTGATTGGACAGAATATAATATTTTTTTTTTATAATATCGTTAGTAGGTATCAAAATTTAACAGCAAAATTTTATTTATCTTAATGTATTTAA
>CAMKVN010000702.1:0-24923 GCA_946474995.1 Funneliformis geosporum
AAACAGTATAATTCTTGGTATCAGACAGGCTAATTCCTAGCCAAGTTCGATAACATCATCTAGAATTGAGTTAAAAGGTGCTAGAAGTTTGAATAAATAGAAATAAAATATATAGCAAACTGGACTTGTGATGGGTTTGAGTACTATATATAGGCATTCTTCAAGATCTGTCCCAAATCTCTCAAAATGTCTTATATCTTATTTTTAAATTCTCACCTCTTTTTTTTGATTTATTTTCAAAGTAAGATAATTAAATCCTATATTTACATTTTAATTATATTATATAAATAAAAAAAAGTTAAAAAATTTATTTACATGCTAAATAAAAAATTTGATTCTTTTATGAATATTTTACTAATTTTTCATTCCAACTTTATATTATGATCTTTGTAATATTTAATAATCTAGCTTATTTTTAAATTCTACACCTCATTTTTTTTTTTTTTTGATTTATTTTCAAAAAAAAAAAATAATTAAACCCTATAATTTACATTTTATTTTATTTTGTTTAAATAAAAATGAGTTGAAAAAATTATTCACATGATAAATAAAAAATTGGATTTTTTTATGATATTTTTATGATTATAAAAAAAAATTTGGTTCTCCTTAAAAAATAATAAATTTTACACAAATAATCAAATTTAATTCGCAAAGTAAAAAAAATAAAATAAATAATAATATCTGCTCAACTTTCAATGATTATATATATATATATCAGAATATAAAAAAAAAAATTTCTACTAGCTTTTTTGTAGGAAACACTATTGGTCATGCAAAACTCAAAGAAAATAATTCAATGCAAATTTTCTCAATTATCATATTTTATCCAATCAATAAATCAAAACCTTGTTATGTTTCAAGATTAAAAAAGGTCAAGTCTTATTAATTGTAAATTCAAAATTGCTGAAGAAGCTAATAATAATGAAATTAATATATTTATTTTTTATAAAAAAAAAATTTATAATATAAATATTAATATAATTTTATTTTCATTTTTCACAAAAAAAAAAATATTTTTGTAGTTAATATTAAATGTAGCAATCATTTAGATATTTTTCTGAAATTTACTAATTCATCAAATAATTATAGTAGATATAACATTAGCTTTTGAATTTGTAGTTATAATTAAAATTGAAGTTCAATTTGATTGCATTATTACTGATTATCTATCAAAAGATAAATTGATTGAAATTGCAGTTATAATGTTTCATTTAAATGGAAGTTATTTTACTAACTAAACTATTATTTTAAGACGTGAATCCTCAATATTTTTTCTGATACATTAACTTTTATAAAGAAAAACTATATATAGAATTATATAATTTTAACTTTTTACACAGTCAACAGTTTCCTATTTCAGTAATCTCTACTAAATAAATACCTTAGTCAAACTTTTTAAAAACTTTATAATTAGCATAAACTACCACTTTATTAACTGTTCTACAATACACAAAAATTTTTAATTATTAATGACCAAATTAAAAAATAAAAAAACACACTGTTTCAGAAATTTTAACAATCTTCTTTCTTAAAATCATCAAATACAACTCAACAAAATACAGGTGATGTATCTCCTAATTTGATATTAATATAGAAGTTATTGACAATGAACTTCACATTTCTTCTACTTCTATATCAAATATAATTCAATCTCAACAACTCACATCTGTATCTAACAAATGTAAAATTTGATTAACTATACCAACTATACAAATATACAATAAAAACCAAAAAAATTAGCTAATCTTGCATCTAATGCACTTACTTCATAAAATAATGATAAATCTAATCAGGATAAGAATAGTATGTAAAAAAAATCTTTTTTTATAATTTTTATTTTGATTTCACAACTTTATCTTTTAAGACTGCCCAATTACCATCAATTAGCTAAAGGCAATAATAAGATATTTTAAATAAAAAATTTATTTTATAAAGTAAATATTTATCAAATATTTTAATTTGTAAATCAAAAAATAAATGTAAAAAAAATATATTTTTCACAAAAATAAAAAAATAAAATATAACAAACAACGTAAAAATAAAAAATAGTTAGTAAAATACAAATTAAAAATATAAATAAAAATAAAATAAAAAATTAATTTCCTCAGCAAAAAGAAAAAAAATAAGTGAAATAAAAAAAATTTATAATAAAAGCAATGCCAATTACACTTGCATTCATCTTTTTATATTATCTTGATATCTTTATCAATATAAATAATCTTTTTTATACATGAAGTCGAATGGATCATTTCAGATATCTGAAATGGTCAAAATGATCAAAATTATTTTGACTATTGGAGGCTAAAGTTGCGAAAAAGTCAAAATGATATTATATCACATAATATGATTTTTCTATTAAGAAAAAACAAAAGATAAAAAATGTACAATCTCAGTCAATACCACTTCGATTCGTATGAAACTATTACTATTCAATTTCTTGTGACTAGACGGATTCAATGAGCTAATATTCATTGATTTCAGATCATTTAATCGTAAGATAATCGCAATTGTATTATCAGCTAAAATTATAAATCAATAAATTCTACTTTAAATAAATAGGTCCAGATTTCAAAATTTGATTGCAAATATCTTGAGATGAGCTGATCCAAAATCAATGAAAGTTAGCTCATTAGATCTGTCTAATCGCAAAATATTGAATGGTAGTAATTTCATATGAATCAGAGCGATATTGACTGAAATTATACATTTTTATTTTTTTAGAATTTTTTTCTATATAAAAAATCATGTGATATGACTTTATTTCGACCATTTTGACTTTTTATTTCGATTTTGACCTCCAAAGTCAAAACATTTCGATTTCTTGGTTTTCATTTTGACTTCAGTATAATCTTTTCATATAATAGAGGTAATTCTGAATATTTATTATCTAATACTAAAATAAAACAAAATTTATCTTTAAATTTCAAATTTTAAAAAAAATTTATATAATTTTAATAATTTTCAAATTACTTTTTATCTTTTTTGCAATTGTGATTTTAAATCACTTTTTATTTCTAAAATAAAATAAATAAATAAAATAAATAAATAAAAGTTTTTTTAAGTCAAAAAAAAAAATATATTCAAATAATAAAAAAAAAAATAAAAAGCTTACTTTTAACTTTACTATTTTTTTTGCCTTTAAAATAATATTACATATATGCATTTACTAAAAAAAAAAAAAATAAAAATATAATTTGAGTGTTTAAGAAAATAAATTAAAAAGAATACAAAATTTTTTTATTAAATTTTTTCTAAAATTCTGTTTTAAATTCATTATAATGCAATTCTGTTCTGCAAAACAAATCATTTCTCCTTTATTAAAGGTTATTATAATTAAAAAAATGGCATAATTGAGTTGCAACTTATGGCGTAATTAAATTTTCTTATGACACAATTAAGTTGCAACTCAATTAAAATTTGAAAATAATTATGGAGACCATCTTTATTCTTTACTTTTACCTTTTTTGAAATTAACTAATAAAAAATATAATTTAAAAAAATTTTATTAAATTATTACATTATAATCTTTTATAAGATTATTAAATTTGATTCAATATTAGTTACCAGTAAAAAATGACATTTTTCTTAATTAATCTTATTTGCAATTTTACTTTAAAATTTGGTTTTATTGCAACAAAATTTATAATAAAATTTATTGTTTTCTTTTTTTCTTTTCACAATCATGCTCATAATTTCATTATCATTTCACTTAATGATAAATATTTTTTTAATATATAAAAAATAAAAAGCAAAAAAAAAATATTTCGAGAAAACAAGGAAAATGATTTTGAAAAATAAATTGCAAAAAAATAAAAATAAAATAATATTTAAGAAAATAAATTGCGAAAAATAAAGATTATTTAGAAATTTAAAGGAGAAGAGAAAATTATAAAGAAAATTTAATTTTGAGGAAAGAGAAAAACTCTCCATTTATAAAAAATCAATTAATATAATTAATTAATAATTAAAAATATTCTATTAATTAAAATTATATAATCAATCATCAAATTATTACATTTAACTAAAATTTTATAAATACTCATTTAAATAAAATTATGTAAACATTATCTGAATCATTATATTAAATTAATATTTCAAATAATTATTGAAATCATTATTACAATTTAATTAAATTATAGTAATTTTATATCTAATAATCCTAAAATTTATAAAAAATTATAAAAAATTATTAATAAAAAACAAATTTTTTTTAATAACAAAAAATATTGACATATATACTAATAAATATATTAATATTATAATGTAATTAACTAAGTTAATTAAAAATCTCAAAAAAATACATTTAATTAAATTATATAATTATTATTACCATTTTAACTAAATAATACATAAAACTAAAATTTATAAATAATATATTAAAAGTTAGTATATTAATAATTATATTTTAATATCTCAATATTCTTACAGATCTAATAACTAATTTTTTGTAAATTTATCATGATTTAATTTAAAATAAAACTTTGTATATAAAAATCCAATAATAAATTTATGAAAATCTTATAATATTTGATAGTTTCCTATTGGCGAAGCCTTAGTAATTCAAAACATGCATCCTACTTACTATCAACATTTTAATCAATCCCAATTAATATATACAATTTTTAAATATAAATAAATTATATATTTATATATTTATAAAACAAAATATTAATAACAAATATTTTATAATTATAAATTTGCTTTTCATATTTTAGTCTAATAGTATGTTTTATCATACATTTCAACAATATATTTTTGATATTTATCTTTCATTTGAACTATCAATAAACTTTCAAAATAATTCTGAAGTTATGTTAATGCATTTACAATTTCAATTACAATCACGATAATTTTTAATATCAATACTAATTCATTCTATTCAAACTTATATATCTTCAAATATTTACTCCAAGTATTAAAATTTTAAAATTATTAGAAAATTTTAATTCAACAATTCTAAACCAATTTATTTGTATAGCATATGGTCATCTTATGTATTCTAAAATATGCAAATAGGTACCATATGATGAAAATTATTATATTCCTTTTTACAAATATATCTGAAAAAAACCCTTTATTATTATTAACCTTTTATGCTAAACTTCCAAAATGTATTACTATATGCATAACCTGTCAAAAATCTACAAGTAGATATTCATTTCCTTTTCTCCATCCTATCCTAAATGAAATTTTAATTGTACCTTTAGAAAATTGAATTTATCTTTCTCCTATATTCATATATTGCTTTTTAAGTAAAAATTCAGATTATAGTGTTAAATATTCAGTATATAAATCCTAATTGAAATAATAAAATTTTCCAAAAATATATATACCTTAATACTTTATCCTGAAATGATTAGCACTTATCTTAAAGATAATACATCAAACTCTTATAATTCCTAGTTAAACAATATAATAATTGACGCTAAAATAATACAATTCATTTTTAAAAAACTATTCTCATCTTTTAGACTTACCTAATTCTCAAACTGCCAATCTCTGTTCTACGGCAACACATTTGTCTGATGATGATTTTGCATCACCATTTCTACCGAATGATATAATAATTCCTAATATAAATTTTAATATTAAAATCATGATGAAAACTATCATTATTTGCATTTAATAGCAGAATTCCTTAAAACATCAAACAATATTTTATTACCTATAGCTATATAACAATTCAGACTTAAAAGTTTATTATTTTTAGATTTATTTCTAAATAATAAAGAACATTATCATGATATAATTTTTGATTCAAATTCTATATGTGAAATATATTTCAAATATATTAAACAAAGAATACTTAATATTGATCCACATTTTAGGCTTCATCATAAGGGATTAGCTTAGTCTTATTTATAATTAGAAAAAATTCATAATTATCAAAATAATCAGCAAATATAGAGATAATAATAAGCAAATAAAATTTATCATCCACCAACTGTAGTATAACTTATAAAAAAATCAAATTACTAAAATAAATTAAAATAAATGAATTAATAATAACTACTATATCTACTTTCATTCATACAAGTGATTCATATTTTCATAAAAAAAAACTTTATGTAAATATAATGATTTTATAATATGAATTAGTATAGCAGATATTTGTATGATTGGCTATTATACAAAATTATGTATATGTCTATTATATAGTTTAAAGTAATGTAATTGGTTGCTAAAATCTTGATAATCTTTTTATATTATGATGATATATTCCAAGACATTTATTATATTATTTTAACAAAAATAATCCTGTTAATCACATAATTTTCAACAGATATTTTTAGCAATTCTGAAGGTTATATATAATGCAAATTTAAAAAAGAAACTTGTTAGACTATTTGAAAGAAGTTTTAAAGATTCATAGAAAATACTAAATATAAAGTTTTGTAAAACAAAACTATAAATTTTATCTGGAAAGTAAATATCACCTAATTTGTTATAATCACTACATGAGCTATATAATAATACTGTTTTATCTTTGTGAATACAAGTACAAAAGATAGTGAAAATTTAAAATTAATTTGATTATAAAGAGATTTGTGATTATGGCAAATTTGAGCTGATAATAAAAGAAATTAACTTGATATCAAAAGTTAGTAATAATAAGAGAATCAGTTAAATTGATTTTGTTGAAAGTGTTAGATTGAAGGTACAGATTTTTTATATAAGAGAAAAAAAATAAAATTGCTAATTTATGATTAGAAGTTATTTCAGGTAAATATAAACCTAAAGAATTATCAAAGCAACTATTATTTAATTTTCAAATTGCAAATTAATTACTTGAAACATTTTTGAAAAAATTTATTAATTTTAAATAAAGCAATATTAATATTATTATTAAATTTAATAATAAAATTGAGCCAATCAAAATTAATTATTTAGTGATAATTATAAAATGATCGATATACAAATTGACTAATTATACAAATGTCTGCTATACTATATGGATTACCATCATTATTCAAAATATTTTCAAAAATATGAAATAACAACTATTTAACCAATAACTAAACGCTCAATTTACATTAATGATTTAACCAATTATATAATAAAGAAAAACTTTAAAAATTAGTTAAATTTTGACATTTAAGACTACAAGATGAACAATTATATTTTTATCAAAACTCTTGCTTAATATCCTATGTAGAAATGAAGAAGAATTAATTAAAAATTTTCCAACATATCGTGATTATTAATTACACCTTAATCCTGAATTAAACAAAACCATATAATAAATTACACAAGAATATTTACAGCTTAATGCTTAAAACTAGATCTTTAATTCAACAATTACTAAATACTTCACTAAATAATTTACAACCTCATATTTTCCAATCTGATTAGACTTAATTAATATACAACTTCATTTTTTATGAATAAATCCTCTAATTATTTCTCAATCTAATACATTAAATCTATAAATAACTAATTAAATATAATTTCAACTATTTGAAATGTCTTAAACCTAATATAACAAAAAAATAAATACTCATATTTTTTTATAACAGGTTCAGTCAAAACTGGAAAATCATTTATAATCAACTTAATTACAAGTGATTTAAAAATAAAAAATCAAATTATTTATTATTAGCTTTAACTGGTGTAGTAATAAGTATCGAAAAAGAGATAATATATTCAACACTAAGAATTTATGAATCTTCTAGTGGATTTCAAAACTTAATATTTCATGATCAACAATATTTTAAAAATTAAAAAATATTAATACATTAATTAATGATGAAATTTCAATGGTTTTCATAAAATATTCTTATATATTTCTGATATGTTTGCAATAATTAAACAACATATAATTATATTTGAAGAATTAAATATTATAGCTATTGGTAATTTAGCTCAATTATCATAGTTAACTGGATTACCCATATATAAATTATCAGAATGAAGCCTATTTTATCTATTATTTCTAAGACAATTACAAAGACAAAATCAAGATATATAATATTATAACATTTTACATAAAATTAGACTAGAAAACATATCTATCAATGCATAGAACCTTTTATATCAAAAAGCTAGAGAATTCAACTATTAATATCCACTTAATATTATATTTAATATCACAAATATTATTAGATACAAACAAACTACTAATCAAATTAATAATACTATATGTAATATGCTACCAGTAAATGAAGATGATTTTTAATCAGCACTGCAATTAATTTTATTAATGGAGAATGATACAGTCTAAATGACTCATAAAAATTATTCAAAAAAAACTAACCTTTCAAATTACCTATGTATACAATAAGGTGCTTATGTAATATACCTAAAAAATAATTTAATGGAACAAAATATATGCAATAATATTGTTAGAATTAAAACAGATATTAACTTAGAATTTTAACAAGTAAGAATAGCTTTTAGCATACTAGGCGGAATTATAGATATTCAAATTAAAAAAAAAACTGACATTTATAATCGATAGAAAACCATCATGTAAATGTCAGTTTCCCTTGCAAAATGCATTTGTACTCATTGTATATAAAACTCAAGGTTTAACTTTACCAGAAATATCTTTATATCTTGATCAACAAATCTTTTCAGTCAGTCAAGCATATGTTACATTAAGCTTATGCTCCAAATGGGATAAAATACTGTACATATTGACTCTTTACATCCTTCTGTCTTTATTACAGATGAATCAATGATTAAAGAATACAAACATCTAGAATTAAAGGCTGTGACTCCATTACCTTTATAAATATTATTCATATGAAAATAATCTCATAAAAAATTCCTTAATAAAATTCAATATAAAGACAAAAATATTTTAATATTAAATTAACATTTAAATATTATAATTAATTTAAAAAATATTAATTACTTATTAATTAATAAAATTAATTTTATAACATAAAAATTTTGTACTGATTTTATAATAACAAATCAACATAAATAACGATTAAACATAAAATAAATATTTTTAATATATACATAATTAAAAAATAAATTATAAATTATAAATTCAACAAATAATTAAATAATAAATAAATACAAAATAATTAAATAAACAAATAACACAATACTATCAACAATCAAAATCAATCGCAAATCGACACTAAAAAATACTAAATCAACTCCAGAATTTAACATGACAATTACTATTAAGCAAGGGGGACGAAGTCCCCGTATACCGCTAACTCTAGTTGTTTTATATAAATTTGACTTAAATAATTTAATAATATAAATAATTTTATTATTAATTATTAACAATTATATTCATTAATTGTTCTCTCTTTCTTTCACCTTTTCTTTTTAATGCTATTTCATTTAGATTTGATATAACTCTTCATCATCATCATTCTCATCACTACCATAATCACTTCCATCATTATTATCATTATTTTCTTCTAAATGTTCTAAACTATCCTATCATTATTTAATTAAATCTTTTAAAGCAATAAATTGAACTAGCCTATTGTATTGATCGTTGTAATAACATTTTTATTTATGAATTTTTTTGCATGATTTTTTAATGATTTTTGAATGATATTTAAACACTTGTAATTCAATCAAAAATATATTTTAAGAATCCGGATTAATGAATACCACATGAAATCCGATGAATTTGGCATATTTTTCGAACGATTCTTTTTCATAGGGATTGGCAATTTGGCCAGAGAAAAAATTAGCCAAATCGATCTAATAGTCTAAACAATTTTAATACATTATGGCATTCAAACTTCCAAAACGCTGCAATAAACTCATAAAAATAAGATCTTCTCTTCCTGGTTGGCCCTTTCTTTAGAAATGTCATATATTACCTTCAATTTTATTTTCCTTCTTATTGATGATATACAGTTTTGACTCTATTAATTTGCTATTTATTTACTTCTCTTCCTTGTATCTTCAAACAGTTATGATTTTGAATAAAAATTAACTTGATTCGCTGACTATATTAAGTATTTGATTATTTTGAGTCGAACCGATTCGACCGGAAAACATCGCAAATCAAACGGTGCAATTTTTTAATCGAAGACATTTGAATTCATTGTCTTGTAATGCAGTATGTGAAAAGACTTTGGGCTCATTGGGTGTATTTTAATCAAGTACGGTTTAATTGTATTGTTCGTTCACGATAGTTATCATTGCCAACCGACTTGAAAGCGAGTTCTTTCTAAACATGAAATTCAGTAATCAATCATAAGGAACTCCAAATCTTTCTTCCGACAATACCGATACTATTATTTCACAAATTATCTTAAAATGCGTATTTAATAAAAGAATATACGACGTTCCAGAAAATTATGTGAAAATTAATTACGTTCACATTATTCATGAATGACGTTTATTCAAAGAAAGCTGGCAAAGAAAATATTTAATATGTTCTTTAAACAAGTAAAAAAAAAATGAAAAAATAAAAGAAAATTTTTTTTATTATGGTATCACGAGAAAAATTCAGGACAGATATAAAATTCAATTATCTATAAAAGACGACGTGATAAATAAATACAGTATAATGATAATTACTGTAATAATAAAATATAAATATAACTATTATAATTAATACATTTAAAATTAATAGACATGTTCAGTTCTTAATGATAATTACTTCGGCTTCTCCACGACTTTGAAAAGCCGATAGTTTTGAACGAAATGAAAGGTTATTTAATTGTTTTGGGCTTCTTCACGACTTGAAAACCCGAAAGCTTGGGGCGAAAAGCCATTTAATTGCTTCATTGAATCGGCCCAAAACCAAAAAATCCCGTGTTAGACCGGGAAAGGGCATTAAACCCCGCGTTTGGAAGACGTTCATCGAGACCTATGTAGATATTCGGTGAAGTCTTCCACGTTCGACCATTTTAAACGGTATTCCGCAGAAATGTAGTCTTTTTTAGACGACTTTTGTTAAAGTTTTTTGAATATTGTTTGATGGAAGTTTTATTTTGTATAAATAGATTTATTTTTAGATGTTTGGCCATTTTAATTACAAGGCAATTTTTTTTTTTTAAAAAAAAAAAAATTGGAGATTTAGAAGTCGAAAATACACATTTTTATTCAATAAAATTTTATGATTATGTGCTTAAACACAATGTACGTAATATAATTTATGCGAAAACAAAATGCACATAATATAATTTGTGTGGCATGCAAAATAATTTGCATAACAATATGAAGAACTCCCTAAATTCATCTTTAAAACTACATCACATGCAGTGGTATTCTACATGGAATTGCAAGGTAAAACGGAATTGCCATATTTCCTCCTTTGTAGAAAAATTATAGTTTTTGTAAAATGAATGTATCCACATATTGTTCGAATAGTTGTACCGCGGTATCGCAGAAGAAGCAGAAGAAGATATCAATCATACTTTGCTTGAGTGTTTTTTATTTTTATTTTTATTTTTTTTTATTGAAGAATATGATTTTTATTTTATTTAATCCGACTTATATAATTTGTAAACTCGTTATATAACATTAAATTTCGCAATAAGATTAAAAATTGAATTTGCCACAATTCAAGAGAATTTGTGCCTAACATCTACTTTTTTACTTGTGTATCGTAGTAAAAAATTTTTAAAAAATATGAATTAAGATAAAATAAAGCACATATCCGTTTAGATACATTCATATCCCATCTTTGATAAATCATATCGCGAGTTGACTACATCAAACATATTTCACAACATAAAATTTGTAACGAATGAAACGTTACTTTATGTGTATGCTTTATACCAATCGCATTTGGTAATTTTTTAAAAAATTGTATAACCACAAGGTAATACCCTACAAAAACTTTTATAATTTAAAACTGTTAATAGAAGTTCTTTAGTTATTTATAAACGATAATAAAGCAGAGCAGAAGGTTTCGTGTTTTAATTTTATTAATTTTATTAATAATAATCGGAGATTCTAACATAAAACAATATAGATAAAGTATTGCCTTCAACGTCGACACTCTATACAATCAGGTATGTTCATTAATTATATATTACAATAAATGTAAATGGAAAGGGGAATAATTCTAAAAGAATGTTAAGGAAGAAAATCCCGTCAATATATACCCCAAAAAATAAAGGACATTATTGTCCAGAAGACAAAATTGACCAGAGAACAATACAATATTAGCCAGGTGGAATTTTGGCCACGAAACAATTTTGGCCAGTGAAATTTTTTGGCCGGTGGGATATATTGGCCCGGGGACAAAGCTATATTTGTAAATGTTATCGCTAACATTTTTTTATTAATTTTGTTATAATTGTAAACATAAAACAATAAAATATAATAAATGTAACAATACCCGGTTATTTTGGAAAATATTTGTCAAATTGGCCATTTTTGACATCAGAGATCAATTAAATTGTCTATCCGTCCTTCAGCCGTAATTTAATTGATATTTTTAAGGAATACCGTACAAAGCTATGAGGATTGAGCTTTATTTTGATCATAGGATTGAATAGAATTGAATTAGATAGTTCTCCTTAGTTTACAGATTGCCGATTGAGGCAGTTTTTTAATTGTACAAACTTATTTCTTTTTAATCCCTTTCATCTTTATTTTAAATTGACACACGCCCATATTTGTTACTTTGTACTGTACAACGCTGCAATTTGTTTTTAATATAAATTATATGTAACATTTTTTTTTATTTTGAATCAAAACAAGTCGGTAATTGTGGTATTTGATCAATTTTCGTAATTCTTCCCAATTTAGAAATTCACACGGACAAATATCAAAAGCTCATAAACTTGAAAAATAAAAATAGAAATAATGTTTTAGTCACGTTTTATTAAAAATTTTTTTAAAAAATTTTTTTTTTCATTAAATAGATTTTTATTTTGGAATAAAAATTGGTTTCCTCAAAAAAAGATATTCGGCGGTATCAAAAATCAGCATAAGGTAAGCTGTGTCTTATTTCTATTTTATAGACTTATCTTTAATTTCCTACCTCAAGTTCCATTGCTAGATACCTACGGTAAATAGTAAAGTAGTACCTTTAAAAGATGATGTTCTTTATCGAAATTTGAGATCCAAGAAGATTTTCAAGTCTTTGGATCAAATAAATGTCCGACATTTTTCGGAAACATAAAATTCATATCAGAAATTGAAGAACTTAATTATTAATTGAATTATTCATTATAAAGTTTGAATGAATAATTTAAAAATGACGGTCGCATTTTTTTATAACATGTCTGAGATGAAATGTTTACGTTGTGCGGGTTGTTCAAATCCACTGAATGATGTTTAACGTATAATTAACAGCAGCACTTGAACCTTCTTAACATATCAAACGCTACGCACGAATCGATAGATTCAATTTTAAGGTTTTAAGTTTCATTATAGAAGATTATAAGGAGATAAAGGTAGTTTTTATTTAATGCTGTAAAAGTCTATTTCCTACAAACACCAATTGATTGTTTCTTTCCGCAGACTCAATAAAATTTCATTTATCCACGAAATCTTATTATCGTTTTCATGTAAGAATTTATCTTTCTTTCTTTCATTTATCTTTCCTCTATTTTATCATTTAATTTTCTTTTTCTTTTTTTCTCATCTTTCTTATCATGGCATGATAAAAAAGTTTCGGAGATTTACCCGAGATAACATCTTAGATCGTGCAAGAGATTTAAATTTACTTTTTTCATGCTCGATTTTTGTGTAGAACTTGCTTTGACAAATCCTTTATTAGTTGAAAATCGAGGGGAATGCACTTTACTAGATACGTACTTTTTATTTTTCATTGAACAAGATAGAAAATTTCCAAATTTCATTCATCATTTCCAAAACCTTTTTTCAATTATCCAATGTACATGAAATTGTTAGATGGAAGTAAATTACTATGGCACTGGGGTAAAGTGAAAGATGAATATTTAAAATCAAGAGAACATCTTGTTCAAACATCGCCAAATCAACCTGGGAATAATTTATACTGTTTAATAAGTATCATTGGCGTTACAATTTTGTGTCACATGCATATTTTATTAGCTTTAATCAGTATTTTCAGGAGTCCTTCCGTGATTAAATTGATGCTTATTTATGGTTACAGATCCTTTAGAAAGTCGGGTTTACTTTCTTCCTTCTTTTTGTTTCCTAATTTGATTAATTAATTTATTTTATTTTCTCTGTCTCTTGGTTCTTCGGGTTCAACTTAAAAAAAAAAAAATTTTTTTTGATTGTTAAATTGAAAATATTTTTTTTTTTTAGAATATTTTGCGATCAGGGTAGGGTGTCTTATATTCTTGGATATCCAGTAAAGGATTTACTTTATTTGTATTTAATAAAAATAAATAAAAAAATAAAAAAAATAAAAATAAAATTGTATATTTAAATTGTTAATAATAATCGGCCCTCATTCATTGTTAAAATTAGTAAAAAGTCCTACGTTATTTAAGTTCAATATTTTATACGAAAACATTGTCTAGATGAAACGCACAAAGATAACTTCCATAATGCAAAATTATGATTTCGTTAATTGGTAAATAAATCAAATAAATGAATCAAATCATTTCATCATTATAACTTTATATAATAATCCATCCGAAGAAGAAGCGAAATTATTTATCAGGATGCAAAATGTTTTCCCAAAGAAAACAGAAAACCCACGTGACATTTAAAATACTGCGGATAAATAATACCATACTTTATTTTCATCCATGAGTTTACTACTGTTACAAGTTATTAGTACAGTTGAATTTAATGAAGAATATTTTTAAAAAAATTTTTAATCGGGTCGATGTAAATTTGTATTGAGAATGGACAAACATGTTATATCAAGTGTTTTGGCAAACTGAATATAATGTGACTAATGCACCACTTTGACACTTAAATTTTTTTCTTGTAACATATAACTTAATCAATAAGTGGAAATTAGCGTAAGTTAATGTGTCGAGCTACTCTAAATTAAATTAATTTTTTAATTTTTTATTCTTTTATTCTTTTATCTTTTGTTTTAAGATATTTTTTTATAAATAAAATAAGGTAATGTTATAATTAATATATTGTATTATAATATATAAATTTGTTAAAAATAAAATAATATATATATATATATATATAAATATATTTATTCCTCAAAGAACGCCATTACCATTAATATTAATATTAATGCGTAGGGCTTCCAAATGAAGAATATGCTTAGACTCGAAGAAAGATACCAGATAATATCTGCTGATAAGAAGAATCAAACGTTACAAACTATGCTACCGCTACCCTTAAGAATGTACCACTATATTCTGACCTGGAAATACTTTCTTTATGATTAACAAGGAATCTAGACTGTTAGTATGTTCTCCGTTTCTAACAATTTCGGTTTTACTTATTCAATTAATTCTACAAACCGTGGATAATTTTCTTACTATTTCTATATTGTATTGTTACTCGCACAACTTTATCAATCGACATACGGTAGAATGTTATTTAATAATTTTATGATATTATTGATTCCTCATTATAAAACAATAGATTCTTTAAAGCTCAATTAGTTTAAGAGATTTGGTTTATTTTATGAACTCTCCAATTACAACGATAATGATATTTTTACGCGCAGTTCTTTATGTTTTTATATTGAAAACGATAGTAGAGGTAAGCAGAAGGATTTGGATTTTATTAACAATAATAAAATAATAACACAAACTACGTAAATAAGGTACTGCCTCAATCGTCGGCGCTATATACGATATATACGCATTTTTATTAGCGTTACAAGAGTTAGAATAAGCTTTTTGAATATTATTAAAAAAAAATAATAAATTTTTAATTAAAAAAACAGCCTCCAAATAATCAAATATAAAAAATATAAAGCAATAGTAATGGTAATCATTATATGGGTGGTATGCTATTAAAAATGAGGTACAAGACATAGTAAATCGTATGATCCGTACCTCAATTTTAATAGCACACTACCCATATGATAAAAATATTCATCCACGAAATAATAAATCCATCTTTCTATTTGCACCCTCTTTTGATTTATCGAAGGTTTGTTGTAAGCCTTGTTGAATTATATTTTCTTGAGAAATATCATCGCTTTTAAGATCATATCTTTCCTGCAAAGGTTTAGTAAACCTTTCGGTTTCCTGAATTTCATGAGGAAGCCTTTTAATTTCTTCAATTTTCTTTTTGTGGTATTCATTCCAATGACGTTCATCACACTATAAAAGAAAAAAATTTATTAGATTTAATAATAGTAATAAATTTTTACAACAAATTTATAATTAAACATTAATTACATTGGGAAATCCACCACCAAAATATGAAAATTAAAATTAAAATTGGGATAATGTATGTTAATGGATTAGGAGAAGGATGTTGCTGCCGATGGGTACTTTTATAAGCAACTATTTCTGCCATATTTATTTGGGCGATTTCAGGTTCTTATAATTTTTTAACAAGTCCGGCATGTCTTTCTTCTGTATCTTTTCTCTTTTTCTTCATTTTCTCGATAAATTATCGCCCTTTGGTAAGTGATCTGTTATGAAATTAGTATAATAAAAAATTGATAAAAGCGTCAGTATTAAAAAAAATAGAAAAAGAAAAAAATTGGTCAATTACGGAATATATAAATATTAAAATTTTTTATCATTAGATAAAATAATAACGCAAACTAAAAAAATTATGTCTCAAAGTTCTGTATGGTTCATTAGAAAAAATCATTTGTCATCAACATTCTGAAATATTCAATTTCGAGAAATATATCTGATACGGAGATTTTACCCTACTTATTCCGGGATTTACTCGTCAAGAGTCGCCCTCCCATTAAGTAAAAGAATATATTCACCTTGTTTATAAATTCTTTTCCAAATATTCTGTCTCGCAAAACTCGCAAAAATTGTTGGCTTCAAGCACTTTGCATTCCATCCTAAATTTTCACATACGGCGCGAGTATTTTTATTGTTTCTTCGTTTGAATTTTTTCCGGGTAAGGTTTAGTTACATAGCTACGAAGAACTGTCAAATAAAGTTATTTAATATCTCCACGCAAATAATTAGGATAAAAGAAATATTTTGGATTGTGAGAGAGCTGTTAAAAAAAAAAAATAATAAAAAGTGTTGCGTCGATCAAATAATTTATCATAATAAAATCTGACACGCGACCATCACGTGAGTTCAAAAAAGAATGAACGTAATATGTAATTTATCATATTTTCATCAGATACGACTGGTCGTCGTCAACAAAAAAAAAAATAAGCAAATATATAGCTAATAATACGATAAATTCATACGCGAAAAAAAATGAGATCATCATTTGCGCAAAAAAAAAGTATTTTCTATAATTCTCGATTCTTCTTAAGTGAGCGAACATAATTACGCTACAAGTTTGATCTTCACTCGCTAAATTCTCAGCTATAATCTTTTTGAATTTCTAGAACTTATCTCCTACTTAAAAAATAATAGTAGAACCTGGTCAAATCACGGATTTATGAAATGCCGCGATGTAATTACCTCATCTAAAAGCAATGGGAAAGACATGATATTTCCTGGTCTTGGCAATGTTGGATGATTCAATTGTAGTTGAACCAGGTTACTTTTGCAGATTAAAGAAGTTCTTTTAATTTGCTAAGGACTTGACCCAAAAGTTCTTTATTGATCCGCCCTAATTTTGAAGGTCAGAGGAGGATTGCATTCCTTTATTACTAAATAAGTCAATGTCATTTCTTATTATGTAATTTACATACTTTATTTTGAGATGCAAATAGGATTTCGTCTCGATTCACTACATTATGCACAATATTCATCATTAATGTAATTTTTTTGTTTTTTTAATTAGGCGGCAGACCACATATTTTAAAATGCTAGTGTCACCTCCTAAATTCGTAAAGAGGCTATTTTATAATTTATTAGAGCGTAAATCAATTTAATAATAAATAAATAAAGTTTTTATTAAAGGAAATAAATGGAAATAAATTTATTAAATATATATTGAAATAATATAATAAATGCAACTCTGCCGGCGCTCTGTAATAAGCCTTTAGAGAATATAGAACTAACTAATTCTATCTAAAAATCCAAAGCGAAAAGTCCTCTTTTTATAAAACTATTTCCTTCTGGGGCTTGGTTATGGAATTCTTGGCAGAATTATTAATTCTTTCGGCTTGGATGACGGAAATGCTTATTAATCTTTCCCAATGTCAAAAACGGTCATTTTGACATATATTTTCCATCATCCCAACTTACAGAAAAGTCCGAAATGTCAATATGTCAGAGTGGATCGTCAATGCTGCCGCTGCGATCCAATTTTGGACGCAGTCAAATTTCGAAAGTGACAAAAGTTTTTCCAATTATGATTGTCTATTTTTCGGTTGCTTTTTTTTTAATAAAAAAAGAGCTTATATAATTCGGGTATTAAAACATTACAAAAATTCATTACATAATGATGAAAAATAGCAAGGATTCGAAAGTGAGGCATGTCACCTACCATTGATTCAAACAAACTTGGACCGTGGGAGACTTTGCTCAACGAAAGCACAATCGATGAATTACGGGAAATGCTGCATAATGAAAATTTTAAAGAAATCCAAACAGAGTTACCTCTTAATAAAACCGGTAAGCCTCGTGTATGATATTTAGACAGCTCGATTTATATCTGAAAAGCCAACTTTACAAGACGCCATATTCGCGCGCGTGTCAATGATGAGCAATTTCAAAAGACAAATATTTATTACATTTTACCTTGCGAGTAAAAAATACTACAAACCAATTGCAAAATCGTCAGATCTTGCTGAAGAGAAGATTACAAAGGCTCAGTTTGTTGAGTGGAAAAAGGAATACGGCAATAACATGCATCAGGAAGACGAGGAGAAGAAAAATATGTGTAAAATACCGAATTCATTCCGTCTGCTAACGGCTATCACTCCCATTATTTGTTACTTACGAAAAATTTTTGAAATGCAACGAGTGACCTTTTGGTATTAATTCTCGAAATTGTCCTCAAGAGAACGAGGTAGATGATAATAACTCCCTTTAAAAGCTTTGTGAGCTACTTTTGTTGACTTTTATCTCTTCGAAAAAGAGATTGGTATTATTTCGGTCATTATACAGAAATAGTTTGGATTACGGACTGGTCTGCTTAGATTCTCTATTATCAAAGTATGTAACTATAAATTATCATATACATCTCGGTTTTGACGTTTATGAGGTTTTTAAAATAATCTGAAGAGTTCGAAATCGATGGAAACTACTATCAAGAAGAATACTGGACTATTTTCACTAGGAATTACTCAGCATTCGGTCAGAATCGTGATGATATTTATGGTTTGTTATATGATACGAGAAGATGAAGACACAGAATTATCACTTTGATACAGTAGACTGGTTAGGTTCGTTTTTTTTTAGATTTAAACGATTATTTTCTTTTCACATCATGTCTTCTCAAAGCCTTTATTAATTTATAACATATCAATTCATTTAAAGTTTCACGTGATAATTACAAAATTCCAAAACATTCAGAATATAAACATGCTAGTAAATTATATGCTGAATCGCACTTTGTTGAATGAAACAGGTGGATATTTTGTAAAGACGAAGAATTTTGATGATGCAGCTCTTGCCTATAAATATAGTAGTCTTTATTAAGATTTGATTCAGAGATAAATCAAGTTGATAGGACTATATATAATCTTAAATATCTATTTTAACACTTGTCTAAATTTTATATAGGCACAAACAAGATATCAATAAGAAGACAATTTTTCAACTCAATATGCATTGCATTAACTTTATTTGCATGATAAGTTAGACCCGCTAATGTGCAGTTGATGATGACGAGATCACAATTGTTGTTTCTCGGTACCTATTGTGCCGATACAGAGGTAATTAAATAAAAGATCACAAGCTCAAGCATCAAGCAGGATTTCAATCCAAATCGGATGACGATCTCAAAAATTATATATAGTTCAAACTGAGTGGATAAAGAGTCTGATGGAAGAATCTCGTTATATATTTCTTAAATAAAGATCTCAATAAATTTAATGACAACAGAAAACTCTATATAAAGAAGAAAGAGCTAGCCGTTGAGTAATCATGTATATGGATGCAGACACCATCCGACAGTTACAATTTCTACCGAGACTGTGTAAATTGATCTTTCCTTGAATAGCTCACAAAAAGTTGATGAGAATTGTGACAAAATGCAGAACTCTAAAAAATAGAAATTTTCATTTACAACACTTATGGACAAAAATGAAGCAATTTCAAACTGTTGGAAGATTTGAGGCGCGCAGAATATATCTATAATCGTATTTAAAAGTGAATATAGCTTGTAATTGTAAAAATTCAATTGCCAAATGCATCATGTAATTACGACACCATTATTTCTGTTCCGACGCCAGAACTTGCAAGACTCCAATACATGTTACTACACCTGCGTACCCATTAACAAAACGGCCAGCATTAAGGATCGGCAATATGAATATGGGCCTGCAAAAATCTTAATGCGACCGACGTGACATTCTTTGATGGGCAGGGGAAGTCGCGTGATCTATGCTGCGCCGATCTACAATAGCCAATCATGTGATTTAATTTGGTTAACAAATCTGACGAATATGACAAAGTGACATATTTAATATATTTGTTATATTAATTAGTTAGTTCATATTAGATATATTTATTCTATATATTATGTTATTCATATTTATCATGTATATTAAATAGGATATATTTTATTCTTATTAGTTATTTTTATATAAATACTCTGTATCTTTGCCCTAAATAATGACAGAATCGTTACCAATCTCTAATAAAAAAATAACATTTATCTCTAAAACTTAATCCTTATTCATTTATAATTTATTCTTCTTTAAATGTACAGAGGGTCTCCAAAAGTTTACGCACACTTTTTTCGTATGAATTTTCATTAAGCAATTAAGCAATTTACAAATAATAAATAATGTTTCTAGACTATTAAAATACAATTTCTATTAAGGGTTTAATACTTGGTCTGACCTACCATTTGCATCAATTATGCCTGAATTCGTTGAGGCATACTTTTGACTAAATTTTTGATTTTTTCAGAAGTAATTGATTTCCAAGCCTTTCATATAATTGTCATTCAAGTGAGAAAAAGTTAGTGGGTTTTACTTATTGGCTTTGAAGTTTTTTTAATTTCGTCCCATAAATTCTTGATCGGGTTAAGGTCAAGACTTTGGGCAGGCTATTTAAGGTTTCAGATACTTTTTTGCATAAAATTCCGCAACAATTTTACTTTTGTAACAAGGAGTATTGTTCTCTTGAAAAAAACCATCCCTATTTTGAAAAAATGCTTCATGGTAGGAACAACATGCTTGCGTATAGTTTCAAACCAGTTACAGAACTAACTAAAGGATCAATTCCTGCAATTTTTCTGCATGAATGACCAAGTTGATGTTTATAAAGAATAGCGCCTTTTTGGAACTCAGTAAGCTTTTTTTCTTTACCTCTTTTTTTTAAGATAAGATTAAAAAATTTTTTTTTGTTTTTTTTTGGTTTATTTATTTTTTTAATTAGTATGAGAAAATTCACACAGTCATCTCAAATTATAAATGCATAACAAATTATAGGTGGTTTACAATTTTTGCGAGATTTGTATTATTTTTTTACATTTGTGATATTTGTGAAAATTTAGATAAAAATAGTGGTCTGATCAAATAATAAATAGCTTAGTATGAAAGTTAATTTACTATTCTAGAACAATATTTCTTATTTGTAAATCATTTGCTTATTTAATAAAAATATGATTAAAATTCATACAAAAAAAGTGTACATAAACTTTTAAAGACTCTCTGTATATCAATAAAGATGATCTGAACCTTCAAAATAATTAATTCATATTTATTTCTTTCATAGTTTAGATATAATTAAACTTCCTGTTAACAAATACATTCTGTTAACTAAATAACATACTGTTTAAGCACTATATATATTATTATATTTTCATTAAAATTATTAAGAAATATTGGATTTTGTATATATTGCATATTTTTGTAATATAAAAAAAACATAGCCATTTATATTAATATTTCAATTTGTTAAATTAAACTTTAAATTTTATTCTATTAAATTTTGAATTTATAAGTAATAGTTACTTAGCACTATATACCTCATAACTGTTTTATCGAGCATAGTTTATTACATTTGAGTACTAATTTAATTATAGTATAATTAGGTTGATAATGATGCTAATCGTCAACAATGACAATCATAACAAAAGGTTATTTTTTTTTATATAAAAATTTCCTTTTTTTTTAAATACCTTTTTTAATCTCGCTTTTTTTTCAGATTTTATTTTTAAAATTCTTTTTTCGAAAATATGACACAAAACATTATACCAAAAGAAAACTTTTTACCATCCATCAATCATCTTATCACACTTGCTAAAGGAAGGATTCCTCAAAACACAATTAATAATACTGAAAAATAGATTAAAATAATAAACAAATGAAGAGCAGATATTAGTTATAACTATTCTTTAGAAAGTCAAGATAAAGATACTATTGAACTTCAAGTTATCCAATTTCTTTGTGATGTTACTACTTTAAAGGGTAATCATTATTCACGAACTTCTTTAAAAAATACTTTATCTGCTATTAGTAGACATCTGCAAGATGTCAAACTGGGCTGGAGATATAATTTACATAACAAAGTTGATTTTCCTGATTTATATGCTCGTTTTAATGATCTTCTTAAAGATATGAAAATGAAGGGTATTGGTGAAACAAAAGTTACAGATAGATTATCAACTGATGAAATTCATCAAATTATTCATTATGAAGCATTAAATTACAATATACCTTTAAGTTTATTAAAATGAGTTTTTTTTGGATTTGTTTATTGGATGCCTCAAGGGGTGGTGAACATATTAATCTACTAGCTTCCCAAATAATTGATATTCTAGAAGGAATTATTTTTACAAAAAACAGCAAAAAAATAATCAAGGAGGAATTGATAGAAATCAGTTTGACTTAAATATTCCATTTCCTTCTGATCTACCTGAAATTGCTGATCCAAATCATGACATTTATTTCACTTCGACCTCAAAAAGGAAAGTGTCAATATTTTTATTTATCAATTAATAGAAATGCTAATGGTAATATTTTTTAAAAATTATTTATATTTTATTTTATAATATTTTATTGATATTATATACATTTTATTTATTAGCTATAGCTCAAGAAAAGTAGTATAAAGATAAACAGTTGGCTGATTGTACCATCCATTTTATATTTAAAAATTATGTATTGAATTTGAAATTGATATTAAAGGAAGAAATATCTGTAATTATTCAGGAAGAAAAACAAGTATAATTGAATTATTTGATCTTGGGATTCCTGAAAATACTGATATAATAATTACTAGTCACTGTTCTGTTAGAGGTTATCATGCATATGAAATCAAATAATAATCACAAAAAAGAAGCATTTTCTGGCATAATTAATCGACTTAAAGGACTTTCTTTATTATCAACTTCAGTAAGTAGCTTTTTATTAAATTTATTATAAAAATAAACTAATTTTTTAAATGATTTATATTTTTAATTATTAGATAAAAAATGATTCAAATATTTCTGATTCAAAAGAACAATCATTTTTAACTATTATATCTGATAGTGAATCTGATAATTCTAATTTAGATAATGATGATATTCAGGTAAATTTTTATTTTCAAAAAATTGTAATTTTATTAAATATATTTAATATATATTTTTTTATTTTTTTAAAAAAATATAGGAAAATAATGATTCAGTTTATAACTATTTCATTACTGCTAAAGAATTAATGCAAAAGAATACAAAAAACCATTTATAAGAATTTAATTCTACACAATTTAACGATATAAAGAATAAAAAGAAAAAATATGAGTAGAAAGTAATTGTAATCAAAAAGTATTATAAAATTGTATTTTTAATAAATAAAATAGATAGTTATTATATTAAATCAATTATTTATACTATAATGCGTAATAATATAATAAATGCTTAGTAATAAGTTGTACTGACAAAAATCATTAAATGGTAAATGCCTGATAAAGGATAATTACTAGTTTTCATTTTCAGATGAGTTATTAAAAATTTTCTCACTGTGGCATTTTGGGAATCGTTTCATCATTGGTCTAAGGTTTGAAATTTGATAAGATAATGCCTTTATAACAAATTAATAATCTTTTAAATTCTTTTGAGCAAATATTAATGTAAAAATTCTGATATTTCTCGATATTCAATGAATTCTTGAAAATAAGGTAGCTTTGGCTAGATGTGTACAATAATGCTTGTCTCTGAAATATCTTGTAAGACCATTCTGTTCGTATCTGAACTTTTGACTTTCCAAGAAATTAAATAGGAGTTTGTCATAGGAAATGATTTAATAAACAATAAACATTTTTTGAATTTCCCTTGCTGTAAAGTAGAGTTATAAGCTAGCGAATAATTTTAAAATGATACATGCCTAAATATCATAAATATTTTCAAAAAATGATTGATTTGTCTGAAAGTTCCATTATGTAAGTGAAGATAATCTGATTTTCTTCAAGAGGATGTAATTTCATAAAATTGAAGTAGTAACTCTACACCATTTCCTATTTACTAAAATGCATGAATGTAAGGTTGCAATAACATCTGTGAGGAATTCAATAACCTTCTAATTGATTCCATAGTTCATGTAAATTTTTATTTTTGATGAGAAACCTCTTATATAGATATATATAGAGGGTAGCCAAAAGTCTCTGAACACTAAGTCTGACATCGTATATCTCAAAATACACCAATCAGAATTAGTTCAAAATTTCATATATTATTGATACAATTTCAATATATAATATATTAAAATTTTATATTTAATTTGAATCGATTAAAGCTGAGATATGTATGTAAACGTAAATTCATAAATATTTTAATTATATAAAAATTTTTGAATACTAAAATTTAACATCATATATCGCAAGATTCACTGATTAGAATTAGTTATAATTTTTATATATAAATGA
>CAMKVN010000703.1:0-24922 GCA_946474995.1 Funneliformis geosporum
ATTTTTTTATTTTAAATTAATAAAATAATTAATATATAATAATTATTAAAAAGATTAATTTATTATTAAAAAATTTATTTAATAGTATATAAATTAAAATTATTTTTAAATTCTTTAAGACCAATTAGAACTAATTAGGACTTTTACCAATCTTTACTTATACCTCAATTTTAATAGCATACCACTCATATTATAATAGAATGCGATTTAATAAAATAATCATTTGAAACTTAATAGATAATAAGTCTTAAAAGTTTGTTTTTCTAGATTACATTCTAAATAATAATTAATCATTGATGTAAAATATTCTATATTAAAATAATATATAGTAGTTAAATAAATTTAGTATGATTCTATAAGTTTATATGATAATTAATAATAATTGTTGATTTTTTTTTTTAAATATTTTCTTTCATTTAATTAGATTTAATAGATTTTTTTTTTTGTTTATTTAATTTTTATTTATAAAATAAATAAAAAATTACACATCTTTAATTATTTTTTTTAAGTTTATAATTCAAATATCTGATGAAAGATTTGCAAAATATATAGCAAAATATTATTATCAAAACTAAATTGTTATTTTTATTGTCTATTGTGATCAAATCCACTTCTACTAAGATTTTTAAATTCTAAGGTTATTGTTAGTTAAGGTTTGAAAAAATATTTTGCTAAAAATTAGAAATTAATCTGAAGCCAGGCTGGTTAACTATAAAATAAAATCAAAGATTCACCTTAAACAGTTCATTTGAAAGTACCATAATCATAGAAGATTTTATAAAAATCAAGTTTTTCAAAATAAACTATTTGGATCATTACTTGTAAAATCAATCATAGATGATTTTACTGGCAACTTAGGTCGTTAGACAAAAACTTGGGATTTAACCAGTCGTCTAAATGGTGAAAGTTAAAATTTGACTAAATTTTATTAAAACTTTATTGAAATTCAGAAGAAGATAAAACTATATCAAACCTTATAAAAATTGGCGAAACTATATAAACAATTAGTGAACTAAAGATTTAAATGTTTTGCCAAATCCAAACAAGCAACCTTACTGGCAACGCTCTCATCTAGTTTTTTTTTTATATTCTCATCAAAATCCGCAAAGGCTTTAACATTGCAAAATTAGTTAAATTTTAACTTCAACATTTTCTTAATGTCATCAATATGTTGAAATTCTCATTTAGTCACATGGATAGGTACGTACATAATCGATTACACATTTGAATCGATAGATCCTTAAATTGTTAGGCCGCCTGAATTAAAGACTACCAAATGAAGTCCAAGAATCCACGATTTTTCACAACTAAAAAGGTCAGTTATTACATATTACAAATCGAAATACCGTTCACATGACTTACCAACTTGGTCATAATATTACTCGAAAGCTTGCTCATGCAAAATAATAGTTTAACGTGAAAAAGAGCTATTCGGGTTTAGCTTATAACATTGAGCCTGGGATACGAAGCGACACAGTTATTAAATTCAATTTAAACAATTTTCATTCATTGATTAAATACAGATATTTCGTTTACTCAACTTCCTTGAAATATGGGCCCAACAAAGTCATGGATTGATGAAATTCGGTTTTTTTTTAGTTCCAATCTTCAATCTCCAGATAAAAAATAGCATAATAATGTGAGATATCACAGTTAATGGAATCTAATAGCAAACGACTCATATGTCAAGCAAATTTTATTTAATTTTCTTGTTTTCAATAGCGTTTTTGATAAGGAGTAGTGCTTTAAGCAATTATATATATAGTATATTATTTATATTTTCATATACTGTACAGTAATTTTTTTCAAATTTGGGTGTTGGGTGGACAATATTCATTGGTTCAATATATATATATTTTTTTTGCCTCAGCATCCTTTTCTATGTTGTTTACATGAACTGAAATCCAAGGATTGAGGAATCTAATATCAGTAAGTACCAAAATTCTTTTTTCACAAAAATTTTCGAAAGAGGGAAAAAAGAAAAAAGAGGTTACGATTTAAATTCGTGATCTTCATATTTTAAAATTTAAATAAAATTATTAAAAGCACTATTTTACGTTATTTGACTTTTAAAACTTAAATAAGATTTTCTCTTGGTTTCAAAAAATAGTACCTTCATTCGTGTTACAATACTTTTTTAAAAAAATGGAAAAATTGATCATATCAAAGTATATCTCAATTGATGATAAAAACGATTCTCTATGCATACAAAAAAATCAACCCTACCGTATATTTTTTTTTGGTTTTTTTATTGAAAGTTAATAAGGATCCAATAGAAGGCATTCTCTTTGGACGTCAAGTAGCGCGTCAGATGACATACTTTTTTCTTTCTCAGAAATTTCAAACCTGTAGAATATAATAACAGAAATATGAGGTTAGAGAAAGTATTGGAAAGGTGAAGGACTGAACAAGCCACTAATGTCAACAATAAGGTGTTCAAAAGTTATGTTGCTTCCTCAAAGAAAGACGCGTGAAAGAAACCAATTATTCGAAGAAAACTTTCACATGTAAGGCAAACACTTCTAAGAGGATAAATAGACAAATCCTAGGGAGCGTCTGCATCCAAGTACTAAGCCGTCGCTCTTAACTTAATACAAAGGATGCCACCAGAAAATGCTTCACCTTTTGAAGCTATAACCTTTACTAACCACTTCATTGATCAAAAGCAGTTAAAGGGGACACGACAAACAGACAGAAACTAAAGGGAAGCGAACATTATTTACTCACACAATGGCCCTTCAGCACATCGTTAAAGGAGAAATAAACAAAACAACAACAATAATAAAGATATTTCCCATAACGTATTGATAAGTAATTATCTTTATGAGGTCGTTCCTTTAATACATTGACTCTTAAGATCTGAATCCCAACCGCCCTAAGCATGAATTCCTTACTCGTTTAATAATACTTGGATCAAAAATCTAACTTTTGATTTCTTATTTTATCGGCAGGTATTTCAACGGCAAATAATGGATACTTAATTTAATGTTAGTTTTCACGTTCCAAAAGATTGGTACACGTAATACCTCAATCCTTTATGGCAGATACTTGTATTTTGGCAATTAGCTATAGAACTGGGATAATACTTGTCTATAGAAATGAGCATCCCGGGTATATCGAACCAGTAGGTCAATCAATATTTCGCGAATATTGTTGAGCTCGTAACCAGAATGGAAAACCTCTACTAATACAATAAATACTTTGAAACAAGGGCGTTAAAACTGTTTTAGTAAAGATGGAAATTTGTTTCTATTGAGTACGAAGAAAAAAGGTATAAGAGTTTGGAAATTTTGCTGTTTCTTTATAATAAAAAAATGATTAAAAAAAAAATGAGTTTCAATTATAATTATTCCAACCATATTTATTTTTACTAAATTTAGTAAGTATTAAAATTTTAATCACCTCCAACTGCATAATGAATGAATTAGTTATCAATAGAGATATTGGAAAATTAATGTCGCGGATTTATTTATTTTATCTTTTGTTCTTTTTAGGACTTTTAGGGTAAAAGATTTTTCCAAAAAATTTCGGTTGTTGATCCACATTTCTGATGACATTTGACGTTAACTTTTTTTAAAAAAACCTGTATAAACAGGCTTACCGCGATTTTTTCTTGTATCACTTAAAACTATGGTGAACTTATTCACCTTTCTTTTTTTTATTAAAATAATTTAAATAATTACATATAATGCAGATAATACTGAAAATCAAATTAAATGAAATTCAATAAACTTTTTAATTTTTACATCAATTATTATCACAAATATTTTTCTCCTAAATTACTCGTCCAGACTTCTACTCACTCAAAAGAACCTGCCACAAAATTCATACCGCATCCAGCTCGACCTCAACCCGTTAACTTCTAGGATGGCTTTATTAGAATGATTATTAAAATAAAATTCAATTGAATTTCTTAAAGCAATATTCCTTTGATTGACTACTTCTTTCAAATTTTACTTCCTCCTCGTATTCTGTGCAAAGCGTAAATCTCAATTGCTTATATTTTTTTTGCGTGGTTCGCTTGACTACATTTATTTACATGGTCATTATCCTTGACAACATGACAATCAGGATTTTCCAACAAGTTTGGCCACAACCATTTCGTTCGTTATGTATATGTGTATTTCTACTCATAGGCTAATTCAACATCCTGATATTATTGTAACAAAAAAAAAATGCCATGCCATACACTAAGTCAAATACAATAATAGATCAGTTTGTTTTTAAATTAATGATTATTAGTTATTACTTTAATTTACTTAACAAAGCCTGCAATATTTTTTATTATTCAAGTTCATTTATAACCAACTATTAAGCAAAAAAGTTTTTTAATCAGTTATATACTGCTGCGCCGCCGTGATGAGTGAGTAATTATACATTTCACCGAATCCAGTGGCACGCACGATTCCGAAAAAGTAGTACCCCTATTTTTCTCCCCTTAAAATACATTCTGATCGACAAGGAAATTCCCCATTTAAGAAAATTGTATAGTGACATTTTCTGTACCATATAAGTATGAACAATAATCGAACTCCTTAATATTTTTTTTTTGATTTAAAAACATGGATAATTATGAACTGGTAGCTGCAGCCTTATCTAAAATTACAAACACTCAAGTGATAACATATAATGAATATTTATCACAAAAAGAAACAAATCCTGACCAAACTTTTCAATATTTTGATTGTAACTTACTTCATGAAATATATCTAGTCAAAGGTGTTGTCTCTTCCAACGTTATTGATGTTGAAGAAAATGATGATGCTATTGTTTCTTCATCTAATGCTGAAGCTGAAGTTTCTACAAATGATTTTGAAAAGGTTTTCATTGCGCTTTCCGGAGAAACTTTGGAAATTAAAAATCTAAATGCGAATACCACAATTAGTCAATTAAAAAATAAGATATTTGAATCTAAAGGAATAGTACCGAATGATCAATGGTTAACGATCCAAAATGTCTTTATAAAGAACATTTCTGGAAAGACCTTGACGGTTAAAAATCTAAATGCGAAAACTTCCATAAACCAATTGAAGAATAGAATTTATGAAACTGAGGGAATTCCACCAAATGAACAATACTTAAATTATGGTCTTAAATCACTTCAAGACCATCAGACTTTAAGTTTTTACGAAATTACAAATGATACAACAATAAATTTATCCACACGTTTACGAGGAGGAGCATCTAAATCGATTGGAGTTCTGGACCGTGATTTCTTGGATCCACATTACGATTACGATTTTACAAACATTAAATCTTCTGGTAGAACTTATATGCGTGGTAATTATAAATACGTGCGACCGTATGGATGGAATCGTATCGCGATAAGAGTTCTTGATAAATATTCCGATAATCGTTGGCTTGGGGTAAATAATAGGACGAAATTTTCGGATTCTGTGGAAGGTGAATGGATAGTTAGCTTTCATGGTACTGCAAAGAATAATGCGAATTCCATTGCGAGAGATGGATTCCTTCTGAGCAAAGGAAATAGGTTTCAATATGGTCGTGGAGTTTATTCTACACCGGATATAGATACAGCTGCTTGTTATGCTGAAAAGTTTGAGTATGGAGGTGTGAATTATCAAGTTGTATTTCAAAATCGTGTGAAACCAGGTACTTTTGACGTTGTATCATCGGAATCCGGATTAAAAATTTTTATTTCTCGTAACGATAAAAATATTAGACCTTATGGTATTTGCATTAGAAAACTTTAAAAATATTTCATAAATATAATCTAGTAAGGAATTTTTTTTTTCACGTCTTTAGTAATAATAATAATTTATTAAACCATAATTACAATATTTTTTTTTAGTAAAATTTCGCAACCAAATGACTACTGTCCTAATTGATAATAAAATAACAGAGAATGATTTTATTATGTTATTGTTATCTTTTATTAATTAAACACGAGCATTTTACCATTTTACATATCCGAATTTTCGAATTTTCATAATCCATTAGTACATATTAAATAAATTTTCTACATGAAGATTTATTTTCTTGTATTTCATTCTTTTCTTTTCAAATTCATACTTGAAGTTTGTTTTACTACCTTCAAATTTCGAGTTAAAGGTAAGATAAATTTTACAAAGGCATTTTTTTATAATTGGAGGCGAATGGCGACCAGTTAACAAAATTATATCAAGAAAAGGGATATGATTTTATTAAACTATCTAAAAAAAGATAAAAAACGAAGCCTAAATTAAAAATTTTATATACAGTAGATAACGATATAATATAATTCTTTCTCAATATGATCATTGATTCGAAATCAGTCAAGTCGCAACTATAATTTTGCACGTGCGGTGATGATTAAAATTCAAAAATTCTGAATAGTAAATTTAGTAACTATTTAATTTTTGGTCTAAACAATTACGTTTTTAATATGATTTTCGGAATTTCGGGAATTCGAAGTTTAAGAGAGCTCCCATCATATGAAATTAGATCTACGTTGATGGCCAGTTACCCATGATTTTCATATTAGTTCTTATTTGGAAAAAAAGAAAAGAAGACACAAACTTTCTTTTTTGGAAAAAAATAAAAAAAAATTATTTTCCTTTTAAAGTTAAAATTATCATGCAACTTTTTGCAATCCGAATCACATCCATTTGTATTGGATTGTTTATTTATTTATGTGAGAAAGTTCTTTGGTATCATTCCATTTTTTCCTTATTGATTGATTATACTCAAAATGGCGAAAATCTAACCTTTTGTGGTATGGTCAAATGGATCGTTTGCTAATGAGTCAAAAAAAAGTATTGATCTTGATGGATTTGTGGTATGCATTCTTGATAGACATTTCTGTGAAACTCAAATTTGGTATAGATCAATAATGTAATACAATATCTTCTGGTATACGCGAAATAATATGAAATACATATGAAGGAATTTTTTTAAAAAAATAAAAACCTTCTCGCGTATTTATATTATTTGCGCATAAGGAACAACCAAATTTGAGTTTCACAGAAATGTCTATCAAGAAATATACCGAATTTAGTAATGTCTATCAACAAGTCCAATACTTTTGCATTAATGAGAAAATAAAGACTTTGTCTAAAGAATGTTATATCACGTGACCGTTTCTTTGAAAAACAGTTTCTGAATTTTGTTATAATCATGTTAAATAATTTTAAAAATTTGGAAAGATACAAACGCGAATAATAATTGATCAGATAGAAAAAAACTAAAATTGTCGAATATAAATGCAAATAAGAAAATGACACAGGATCTTGATAAATAAAATAGGAACAACGATTTTTTATCAAATGTTTACACGTGCCTCCTACCACTCCGAATTTTACATTCACCATTATATCGAAAAATCAAACGTTTGGAGAAATGTAACTCGGAATCTAAAGCAACATTTTAAAACGGCAAGAGAAGGATCGTGGTTCTCAAGGTAACTAATTTTTTGTCGGTTTAACTAATTTTACCCACTTTCTGATTGGCTGGTATAATCAACCATGACCAAAAATTCCAAGTTCCTTAGATACTTTATAAAAATTGAAACACCGGTGTCAACACCGGTGATAAATCTAACCCTAACCCTAACTAATATCAAATATACCAGCCAATCAGAAAGTGGGGATGAAATTAGTAAAATCCAAGAAATGATGTAAAAAAATTATATATAACATGCACGGTTTGTTTCAGTGTTACCTTTCTTTGAAACTTACGAGATCCATCTCTTTCACGAGATGTGATTTCAATGAACGCGTTTGCATCATTAGATATATCAACCATATGTAGTACTGAACAAAATCATATGACTACTGTTTACTCAAATAAAATTTATGAAAAATTTTTATTTTCCATTGGTTTTTTTTTTAAAAAAAGTGAAATGTCACATTTGATTCTTGTTATTGTTGAAGATAGCATTTTCGTAGAATTTGAAGTGGAAAATAACAAAAAGAAATCATAATATTAATATATTTTCTAGAAGAATAATGTTGCATAAAGGACCTTTAAGGATTCATAGAACTCCAAAAAGATAATCAACTGAAGCATGCGTTCAGAGCATCCTAAGTTTCATCTCAAATGAGATATTCTTTAGTAGAGCACGACAATGCAAACGTGCACAATTTTTGAATGATACATAGCATCGCAAAAAAAATTTGTTAAATTCACAAAGTAATTATCGTTCATATTTTTGAACTAATTTACAGCCATTGTACTAATGTTGATTCATTTTTTATGCAAACGAAGTTAATTTTGGTATTTCATTGTAAATTTAGTAAATTCTTTTTAGATAAGCATTGTATTTTGTTTCAAATTAGACATTCATGAGTCATTGTGCACCTACAAGCCAATAATAATCGAAACAATTCTTTTATCAATACTGGGTGTTACAAACAGGTGTGTCTTCACGATGTCCATTTATGGGAAACTGGAACTCTCTCCATTCATTGATATAGCTAATGACAAAATTTATCACGCAAATGAGAAATCCTAGGTTTTCATTTAAACTGATGCATAATTATTATGTTAATATGTAACTTAAATTATCAGCGGATGAAAAAAATTTTTATTTTCTTAAAACATCCAACTTTCTCATTCAATTAATTACCTTCTTTTCGGTTCGCATTTAAAACATATTTTTCGCAACTTTTAACAATGCAACGTCTGCCTCCAGCTGGGTGGTCACGTCACCTTTTATTTTACCTTCATCGATGTAAATATTGTTCACCCAATTCCAATCCACGCGAGTATACGCGCCAGATCTCTCAATTATCAAATCCATCACTTCCTATGCCTGAACCAACTTATGAACCTTTTCATTTTCCTGATTCTCATAATAGTTCCGCAAAATATAACGAACGATTGCATTCATATGCATCTTGTCAACTATGAAGATATTCGGTTTTCTGTAAATGATAGCATAAGAGTCGTACCGTCTTTAGCGACCGTGAATCTTTAGTAATAAATATAACAGACGAAAATATTGAGAAAGTATCCCCAATGAATAATCCTTCTTGGTGGAGACAGACGAATTTATTTGGCTTTATCCCTATCGCAGCATAATTTTAATCGTATCATTACGTTCGGACTAATCCAAGTTTTTTTTAAATACGAACAAAGAGTTAAACCATTTAAAATTTAATTTATTTACTTCCTTTGTAGTCCTATAATAATGTTTGTTTCCACTTACGTATTTATTATAATTACTGCTTTAGAATTGGCTCCTCGTGTAACAAACATTTACCAAATTCAAATGTCTCTGCGACGTTCTCGCTATAATGTTGGGTAAGATTCTCAGTTAATTGATTCGAGTCAGAACTTCCCCAAATTAATGTTTAGTTTATTATTAACGTTCACTCTGTTGCTATTGAAAATTCTTTGGAATTTATTGGATTGATTTTTATGATACGCGGTAGAAACAAATTTTATAATTATTTTTTGTTGTGTTATCGAGCTCTACAAAATTTTAACTTGCACTTTAGAATAACATCTTTATCGAACAATTGTATTTCATTAAAAATCAAAAAGAAAAAAGAAAGAACCTTGAAGGAACAATCTTTAGAGTATTGTTGAATATTTTTTAAATTGAGCATTCAACAAGATGAATGTTTTATTGAACAAATGTATTTCATTCACAATCAGAAAAAAGAAAAAAAAGGAAAAAACCTTGAAAGTTCTTTAGAAATTTAAAATTAAATTTTTTATTTTTTATTAAATTGAAATAAAACATGTGCGAAATTTTAATATGCATTTGACGCATGGAAATTAATTGCATAATCCTTTTAAGAATCGAATTAAAATTTTTATCATGTCATGTAAAAATAAAATTAATAATGAACTTTAAACACTTTGAGTTGTTGTCTTATTATTATTTTTTTTTATTTTAAAATAAATAAGATATTCATACAAACATAAAGGGACTTCTAAGAATAATAATAGTGTTACAGAAATTTCTTATGATTGGTGTGGAACAAATGTAAATAAAAAAAACTATAAAAGGACACATCAGAGGTACCAGTTACAATACTCCTTTCTTTAATTAAGAATTCAACCTTTTTTTCTAAAAATTTTTTTGTCATTCTTTAATATGAGAGCAGCACCACCGAAATATGCTCATTCCCAAGTGGAACTTAAACTTTCTTGTAACGATTTGCCAGATTTAGATTATCTTTCCAAAAGTGATCCACAAATTATTTTATTGATTAAAGACATTCGTACTCAAAAATGGAAATCAACTAACCAACAAACCGAAGTTGTTATGAATAATTTAAATCCAAAGTTCGTAATAAGCTTTATCCTTGATTATTTATTTGAAGAATTACAACAGCTTAGGTATGTAAACAAGATTTTTAATTTTTTAATTTTTTTAATTTTTTTTAGTTCATTTCAATTTACTTATTTGTACTTTAAAGATTTATTTGTGTTGACGTTGATAAACCAAATAATTCTGATTGGCAAGATCAAGAATTTATCGGTCAATTTGATTGTGACCTTGGTTCTTTAGGTAATTTATATATATGTTTTGTTATTAACTTTTAAAACATATTTAAACAAAACAAATTTATATAGTTGGTTGTCAGGGTGGTAAGATGAAAGGAAAATTATATGATCCGAAGCATCAAGGAAAAGATCGAGGATTTATAGTCATATCAACCGAAGAAGTGAGCAAGTCAAAAAGAAACGCAAGGTAGGTAAATCTTGGAGTATTAATTTTTGAATAATACGATACGATAAATAAATGTTTACCCTTTTTTAAAAAAATAAAAAAATAAATAAAAATTATTAGATTAAAATTTCAAGCTAATAATATCTTTTCAAAGGTAGGAAGAATTGATTCAAATTAAATTTTTTTTTTTTTTAAAAAAAAAATTTTAATTTTAATTCAATTAAGATAATTTTAATTTATATATGTTTTCCTGATTATTTCAGAGCGGTTTGTTTAAAACGAAACCAGAGGTATTTTTAATCGTCAGTAGAGCAAACGAAGATAACACTTTTTCACCAGTTTATAAATCTATTGGAATTTCTTCAGCGAGCCCAATGTGGGATGCCTTTACCAGTAATTGCATTTTTTTTTAAACCCAATTATTATCATCATTATTGTTATTTATTTATCATCAATTTATTCCGCTTTTTTACAGTCAAGGAAGCAACTTTATGTAACGGAGATTTAGATCGACCATTACAATTACAAGTGAGACAAGAAAAGAAGAATGGATGTGCGTGATTACATTAAATGGTATTTCTTGAATAATTTTTCCATGATGGAAAAAAAAGATTAATAACAATGTTTATTAAATTATAGCTTACCTAATCCTTGGGCAATGTACTGTCACCCTTAATGAAATTTTAAAGGGTAAAAGGTTATATGCATTACGCTTACCTCCAGGTACAAACGGGAAAGTTGGAAAAGATACAAATATAACGGTTATTCACGCATCAACCGAAGAGCCTCCAACGTTTTTAGATTACATTGCCGGCGGTACAGAGATAAATCTTGTAGCCGCAATTGATTTTACAGGATCTAATGGAGATCCTCGAACGCCGAAAAGTTTGCATTATATCAATGGACGAAGGGAAAATGATTATCAAAGAGCGATTCGTAGCGTTGGTAAGATGTAAGTTGACTAGTATCAAATGGGAAATATGTTTTTATCATGCTCTTTTTATTGATTTTCTTATATTTTTTCTAGATTGGAAGGGTATGATTATGACAGAATGTTTCCAGTATATGGATTTGGTGCAAAATTCAATGGGGTATTATCACATACCTATCCACTAAATAATAATTTCAGTAATGTATGTTGGTATCTGACCTTTGTTTTGACACGTACTGATCCAAATAATAACTACTTTTATTTTTTTTTTTTTAAGCCTGAAGTAGAAGGGGTTGATGGAATAATGGCTGCATATTCGCAGGCAATACATAGTGTTGAATTATATGGCCCAACTTATTTTTCACCCGTAAGCTTAACCGAAGAAGCAAAGTTTGATAAATATTTTTAATTATATTAATATCAATTTTTTTTTAAAAAAAACTATAGATCATAAATCAAACAGCGGAGAGAATTAAAGAAGAAGTTGCTGTCGGAAATGACAATGTTTATTATATATTGTTAGTAATAACAGGTAATTTAACAAATTAATGACGCGAATTAAGCCCATATAATTTTAAAATATATATATATATATATATTTATTAATAATTTTTTTTTCTTTTAAACTCGTATTAGACGGTGTAATAACAGGTATTTTATTCTCATATATCCTACGATATTTTAATACTTTTTTTTAAAAAAATCTTTTTTACTAGATATGGATTCTACGATTAGGTCGATAGTGAGTGCTAGCGTACTTCCGTTGTCCATTGTTATAGTTGGAGTCGGTAATGCCGATTTTACCAATATGAATATACTTGATGCCGACGATAGACCATTAGTCGTAAGTAATATGTGATTTTTTTTTTAAAAAAAAAAAAGATTTAACACGTGTATATATTATATTATATTAGCAAAAGTCGGATTATCAGACGAGGAGGACAGAAATTGTAATGGATAGAGATATAGTACAATTTGTAGCGATGAGAGATTTTCAAACAGAAACAGCACAATACCAACTACCAAAAGCTGTATTGGAAGAAATTCCCGATCAATTTATGAGTTATATGATGAAACATAACCTACAACCAAGAGATCCTATTAGAAGAAGAACCATTGAATTAGAGGTTGATGTTAGATTTGTTGGAAGTCCTGATGAACCCCCACCAGCTTATACTTCGTGAAACGAAAATTGTATTTACTCATTCAGTTATTTATTTAACGCTAGCTATTATTCACAACTTATAAGTTATCCCATTATTAGACTTGATTAATAATATGTATTTTCTTATTAATAAAAAAATCACTACTTTTATTACGGTTATTTATCTATCTTGTCAAGTCTTTTAGATTATCGGAAGAACTAGATGATGCGTAACAAAGATTATCACATACACGTTTGTTGTGATGAGATGTAAACAATTAAATTTAGAGATAGCACCTTTTTTTCTATGTAACTTTGGATTACAAATGGGTTATTATTATTCAATGATTATTTGAAATGTCACAAGGATACCATATCATGAATGTGATGGAAAATCTTATCAGAAAGATCAGTTGATTTCTCAAAAATGGACGCTTTGTTATTACGGAGCATATCAATTTGTAATGAAATGATTTTACGAGAGGATTTTTATTGAGTATAATTTTTTTTGGAGAGTTGTAAAGTCACAATTATTAAAAGTTTTATGAAAATAAATATTTTAACAAAAAAAAAATAATTTTAATTAAAAAAAAATTTCTTAATTGGAATTATTGAAGGAATTTTAATGAAATGATGATGTCCTTCATGAGTAATGATTTTTATTTAATTCGTATATGGTGAACTTATTAATCCGGAGCATAGCGAAGGACTATATCCAATCATTTGCTTCACCTGACTCCACGACCTAACCTAACATTAAACTAACTTTAATCTACAAATATTAACGTTAACTCCTAAATTTTGATGTAGTTTAATTCTGACCAAACAAATTTAGTATTATTTCGGATTTACATTCTTGGACCTTTCTATTTTTAATACCAAAATTTTAGTGGTTACACAGAATCTTACATCTATTCGTAAAGCATGTGGCAAAAAAAAAAAATATCTCTTCCTGACAAAAATAATGTGATATTTTAGCGAACAAACATCAAGCAATTTTCCATTCATCCAACCATTCATTCATTCAATAATTTTATTCTTCGCGACATCATTTAACAAAATCATCCTTATATATTTTATTCTTAAAATTCTAGAATAATTCATGTGGAAATTAATTATCGATAACAAATTTTCATTTCAATCCATAAAGGAAAGCTTTTTAATTATAAATCTTTGATAAATAAAAATATATTTTAAGAAAAAAAAATAAATGTATGGTTCTAAATATTTATTGATTTAACAAAGATGGTTCAATAATCAACATTTTTTGAATTAATTTCATCATCATCATAATGAAAGAAGCAAACAATTGAACCACCTCTTGTTTTCTCGATTCAAAAAAAAAAAAAGGGTTTCAGTCAGATGCTAATAGATTTTAATACAGTATATCAATAAATTCATCCCTCTCTCACTCAAGAAATATAAAAATGTGTATATTTTGTCAATTATTTTCATTTTTTTAAAAAAAATAAAATAAAAATAAAATAAATATAATAAATGAAATAAAATTTATATAACATTATACCGTATATTTCTTTTAATTTATCAACATAATGTATTACTACATACTTTCCGTACTTATGCTCCGGACTTAACAACGGAAATTTTCGGTCGCCTCACCGGTCTTATAACAGGTTACATCATACGTATCATTACCTTTTTTGGTAATTCAGATGATTATTTCTTCCGAGACTGGCATAATAAAAACCATCGCGAGGTTTTCGTATTTTCCAATTTCTTTTTCCTCGATAGTTTCAATCTTTTTTTTTTTTTTTTTTAATCCCAGAAATACGTGATAACGGAAACGTTTTACAGGAAAGTTCAAGAAATAAAACGATCTTTATCTATAGAAAATTAATATAGAAAATTAGTAAACGTCATTCATCAAAAATTTCCAACAAACCGACTTTTTGTTCTTCGCCATGGATGAATCAATTATGACGAGTATCATTTATGATGATGAATATAGTTTTGAAGAAAAGATCCAATTGATTTCAAGGGTGAATCAAAATTTTATTAAAAAGAATCAAGAATTGCTCGATAGTAAGCAACAAATCATTAATGAACAGACTCAATTGATTAAATTTCAACAAAGGTTACTTGATATGTTACAGGAGAAACAATTTGGTAAATGTGTTTGCGCCTGCGCTAAAAAGGTAGAGAATAATAAGGTTTCTAACATGATTAATGATGATTTGATCGAATTGTTTGATGACGAAACTGTCGTTTCCAACAATTCTCGTGGGAAACCCATGACGGGCTATGAAGAAAAATGTGGTCGTTATCTGAAGGGTGAGTTTTTTTTTTCCACCTGTGATTCACCTTGAATATCCAAAATCCAGATTCTCTTGATAACAATAGGTTACTATATATTTTTTTTATACCCCGCCTTTTTTCTTTGTTGTAGGTATAAAGCCTTGTTACAAAGTATATATTGGAAACTTGCCACCGCAGATTTCAATGTTCCAGCTAAAGAAGTATCTTAATGAACTATTTGGTAATGTTGATTATATCTATAAGGTTGTTCCAAACGTGAGTTTCTTTACCTAGTTGAAGTTGGTCAAATAATTAAACCCAGACTAAATAAAAACTTTTTTTTTTTCTTTTTTATTTCGTAGGATAAATGGGCGTTCGCCTTATTTTCGGATTATAATTCCTGTAAAAAAGCGATTTCTCAAGGCTCCGTAAGATTTCATGGTTTCTCGGTCAATCTGCAAATTCCTCATGAACGTGATTATTTCTGAATAAAGGTATGATATTTTATCTATCCAATATTTTTTTTAAAAAAAAAAATTTCTTTATTTTAATTTAATTCCATCATTCGATTTAATCTAGGACCTATTCCAACTCGATTTGGGATTTAAATGGAGATTCTCATTATGAAGATCGATCATTTTGACGACGACGTTGTGAACTTTTATTTTTATTTTTTTTTATTTTTATTTTTTTTTTTGAAGATAATAATGAATTTTCTTATTTAACAAAGAAAAGAAAAGAAAAGAAATAAAAAAAATGAAATAGAAAAGAAATAAAAAAAATCAATCCACCGTTAAACTTTTTTTTCATAGGTACAGTTGATTATTCTATTATAATTATCAGATTACAAAATGTGGAAAGATACGATTATCATTAAATTTGTAATTAAACACAAAAAAGACGATTGAAAACTCCGAACGGGCATAAATATTACAATTTATTCCGATATAAACTTAATAAATCTGTATTCTTTTTTTGTTGTTGAAATCCATGTTCAGAGAATACTCTTCTTTAAAACGAAACCTGATAAAAATGCTTTCCACAATTATAAACGAATCAATTATAAGAAGCATCATCGATAAAGAAGAATGCAGTAGCGAAGAGAAAGCGAATATAATAGTACAATTAAATGAACAACTAAAAATGTTATTTGAGAGCAGGCAACAGGTCATTAATGATCAAGCCAAGTTAATTTTGTACCAACAAAGGTTACTTGAGATGAAAGTTCTACTAGAAAGTAATAATAAAATCGTCGTAAATGAGAGCCTAGATGGTATCAGTAATGTGACGATTTCTAAGGATAATAATAAGATCGAATTGAATCTTAATGTCGTTAAATCAAAGAATGATGAACGTTTAGGAGTTATAAATCAGAACGAGGATAAGAAAGTTCATGATGACAATAGTACGTTGCGTTTGTATCAATCATTGATTTTTCGTAAAAAAGTGAAAAAAAATAATAATTTTTTTTTTTTGGAGAGCAGACTTAAAACCACTCTATAAAGTTTTCATTAGAAAATTACCACAAAACATTGAAATCATTCAAATCAAGAATCGCTTAAATGAAATGTTTGGTCACGTTGATTCCGTTTATAAATTGATTCCGGATGTAAGTAACGATTAAATATACTTTTTATTCGATTATTTTTATTTTATTTATTTATTTAAAATATATATTTATATATATTATATATGTTGTATATATTAGAGCAATTACGCATTTGCTTTATTTTCAAATTATGATGCATGTCAGCAAGCGCTTTTTCAGGGATCCATCAAAGTTCAAGACAAGTTTCTTCATATACATAACGCTCATGACCGGGAAAATGGTTCAACTTAAGGTAAGAAACTTTGAACCATTTCATAAGACGTATTTTTTTCGTATTAAATAAAATTCATTATAAACGTTACTACTTGATAAAGATTGAATGGGATTGAATGATGCGTGATTTATCATTTTTTATTATTAAGGAAAGACAATGAATGATAAAAAACAAAATAACAGACTGCGACTATATCCACATAAAAAGTTGAAATGTTAGCAAAAATTTTTTTTTAAAAAAGGAGAAAAAATAAAAATCCTCTTACTTTGGCCTTTGCAATTTCTTGATGTAAAGATTCACAGTCAAAAAAAATACATTGCATTCTGCTACTTTAACGCTGCAAGAAAAAAAAAAAGATTTTAATTGTTTCGATAAAAATATTTTTAAAAAGAAAACAAAATTTAACATTTTAAAACGAACCATAATTGAATTTTTTTTTTATTTTTTTTTTTATTTTTTTAATTTTTTTTATATATATATCGGTCCGTCATTTATGAAGGCGAACCGTGTGACCCAAATGGTAAGTTCTCAAGCTTCGTCTTGGTGGCTCTCACATTCCTCGCGACCATTGTGTGGGCCCTTCCTGCCCCACAAGGTTTAAAGGAGTATGATTATTGAGCCAGCCAAAAAAATAAAATTCAAAAAATTAAAGTATCTTATTCTTTTATTTATTTTTTTTTTTTGAATTAATAATTAGATCAAAAGTTATTTTACAAAAGTTTTTGAATTTTGAATTGGGAATATGAGAAGGAAATTGCAGATGTATTTATAAATTTTAATAAAAAGAAAAAAGGAGGGATTAATGACAAGGAAAAAAAAAAGGAATGAGGCTGTGGATGTTGCGTGGCTTAGTTCTCGATTTCCATCTTTCAAAACCTTATCGTTATAGAACATTCATGTCAAATTGTAAGGCTTAGTGGGAAGGAACAATGCTGAAATAAAAAAAGAAGAATTATTGATTATGTGTTCATTGCCGTGATGATGGCTTAGCTTGGCCACCGAGGCTGATTCTTTTTGACATACAAGCAAAAAGAAAATAAAAAAGCAAAAAGAAACGAGATTTTGAATAAATTTAAATATAAACATTTCAAATCATTTGTTTATTTATGAAGTAGGCTTGGGATTCTTGATAAAAAAATTAATTATTTACAACCTTTTAATTCTAATTCAGGTTTAATATCTTGGAAAAAAAAATGCAGATGATCTCAGCCAAGCCCAATTGGAAGTTAAATTTTCGTTCGTTCGTTGATCTCAAAGCCACCCAGAACGGATTGGAAATCGTTTTTTTGAAATCCAATCCAATTTATTAAAAACGAGATTTTTTTTTTTTTTGACTTGTACGCAAACAGGAAAAAATGTCTGTATACAAAGGGTTTAAAGTTTTAAATTCAAATTTTGTTTCAATCATTCGAAAGGCATTCGAAAGTTTTTTTTTTTTTAAAAAAAAAAAGTGCTCGAAAATCATTATCAAAATCACTAATATGTCGATAATCGCATTATTTTGATCCGAATATTTTTAATTTTTGCTCGAATATTCTATCATAATTTTCATACATATTATTAAATATCGAGTTAAAGAACAGAAAAATCCTATGATCCATAAATCCATAAGAGATGACAACTGACGTTTGTGACAACAAATAAATAATTTTTAATAATTTTATAAAATTTGCGATTAAATCAATTACCCGTTTATTTCAGCCTTTTATCAAAAAAAAAAGAGAGACTCAGCCAAAACTTTTTCAAAAAGACATTTAATATAAGCCATTAAGTTTACTAAGCCAAACCATTAATGCAATTCCGCGCCTTATTGGTAATACTAAGCCAAATGATAGGGTCGAATGCTTTTAATGGCAACCGGGTAGGTCATCCTACATTCCTTTTGCACTTTGGTCTTTGAATTTTTCGGAAGGATTAACATCTGATCGTTTCGGCAACCTTCCTTTTTTCGCGTGACTTCATTAGGATATCATTTTTTCATATGAAATTTATCTCGTCATCTTTTTTTTTCCTCCAAAATAGGTTTTGGATATACGAATGCTACCGACATTAGAAACGAATTAAAAAGGGAATTTTTCAATCGAAAAAAAAAATAATAATCGTCAAGGCGAAAACAATGTGTAATGTTTAGATTACATTTTGATGAACTTCTTTAGATAAAGTAGGTATCAATAAAAAAAATAAACTGAAGACAAACTTTCTTTCTTTCTTTTTTTCTTTTTTTTTTTTCCTCCTCCATCTTTCTTTTGCTTAAAACGTTCTAAATGTACATAAACATTCCTTAGGCTTATAATACATAAACTTTTGTTTTTTGTTTGGATTTGTTTTGACACGTTAAATTAATTCTTTGGTAAATCTTTAAAAAAAAACCTCAAAATTTTTAAATATAATTAAAAATTTATAACTGAAAAATTTTTTTTCATCATCAACGGACTAAAGTATACTGAACAAGGTTAAACCCAAAAAAATTTTTTTTTATTATTATTATTTTAAAAATATTAGAACCCCATTTCAGGAAATTGTATAAATATATAGTTTCATCTAAAATTTATTTACAAACCGTTTTTTATGAATTGTGCTAAAGAAAACCGCTTTTAATTGCACAATACAACGACCTCATAAAATTCTCATAAACGTCACTCTAACGTAACGAAGAGGAAGGATTGAAAAAAAAAAACCAAAAAAGTGTAACGTAACTTCAACCCCCTGCACCCATTTACACAGTTTAATTGGCTATTTTATTGATACGACGCCTATTCTTCTTGACACAATCCAAAAACAGAGCACGAAAAAAAAATCACTTAAATATAAAAAAAAAATTATATTACAGATTAATTTTGTTATTCTTTTTGACCATTCCTTGGACTAAATATACAAGAGATCATCTATTGACAAATAAATAAATATATATATATATATTACATGATAATATAGCGTGGTATACATAGAAAGAATAATTATAAAAAAAAAGTACAAGTTACAAGGAAGATGCGGCTTATTTTTCTTTTATCGTTATGTTTCGTCATATGTGTTGCATATAGTCAGAATGTTAAGGATCGAGGTTTTCTATCGAAGATCAAGGATTCAATGTTTATAAAAAGGAGTGTTAAAGAGTCCGTATTTTCGAGACGAGGGATTAGCCTAAAAGAATCAAGAAATATTTTGTCAGATATAAAGAGAAGGGATGCTTTGCCTTTGCCAATGCCACAAGTTCAACCACCCAAAGAGCCCAAGGTGCCCATAAAGGATCCGCCAAAGGCACCAGAACAAGCCAAAGATCCCGCTAAAGAGCCAGCAAAGGCTCCGGAACAAGCCAAGGATCCAGCAAAAGCTCCTGCTAAAGAACCCCAACCCCAACCCCAACCCCAACCTCAACCTAAGGCACCTCAACCTCAACCTAAGGCTCAACCTCAACCTCAACCTCAACCTCAACCACAACCAGAACCACAACCTCAACCTCAACCTAAGGCTCAACCACAACCTCAACCACAACCACAACCTCAACCTCAACCTCAACAACCACCTCAACAACCACCTCCAACGGTGGTGGTAACAAAGAAAGTAAACCCTACTGGATTTGTTACTCCTACAGTTGTGCCTACAGTTCGGCCTTACACTGGTAATAATAAACTTGGCAGTGCAGATAAATTGAAATTTTATCAAGGAAATTCATGGATAGTTATTTTGATAGTCACCAACTTTTTATTTTTCACTTTATTGTAATGAGAAAAAGAAATTTTTATATATATAATAAAATGTATTATTATGAACACTTTTTTATGTTAGATTTTTTTTTAATTTAATTATTTTAATCATTTAGTTGTCAGATTTTGAAATATACCCTAAATTAATTAAGTTTCGTTTCACAATTTGAATAAATAAAATTCTCAAAAAAAAAAATTTTTTTTATAATCTCGTGATTTAAAAATCAAGCAGTTGACCGATTTACAAAATATCATCCTCCTCATATGATTTTCCAATAATTGAATTTTTTATAATATACACAAAAAATAAAAATTTTACCATTTTTTCGACACAGCCGACAAAATTTTTTTGCGCGCTTGGTCAATACAATAGGAATCGTGAAAATAGGGTTAAATCCGAACCGCTTGATCAATTAAATAAACGTGACAAACAAGATGTATATCATAAAAGTTTTTTTCCTTGCGACACAACAATTGATCTTGAACTATATGAAGTTCGAATTTTAAGCCTGTTTTCGAAAAAAAAAAAAAAAAAGTGCCGCTCTTGGCGAAATTCATATATCGATATGAAAAATAAATAAACTTTTTTTGGTAATATAACAAAAGAATTCTGTACTTTTGTAACACATTGATTTAAAATTAACTTCCGTGGCGCAGCAATGAATGAATGAATCCGACTAAACAAAGATATTTTTTCATTTATGCAATAAAATTAGCTGACGAAACACAAAATAAAAATGTAGGTGAAATTTCCGAATAATATAAATAAGTATCTATTTCATATTCTTGTTTATTTTTCTTTCCTTACTTTTCTTTTTTTTTTCAAAAAAGAAGGTGGATTATACAGATACATAAAATATTTGATGTAAAAATCTCTTAAAAAATAAGGATGAATCACAAATTATCTTTATCTGCATTTTTAATATTTTTAATACACCTTATCCAACTGGCACTATGTGAAATGCAAAATGAAGATTCGACGGGATATCTCGACAAGAGAGGATTAAGAACCGCAAATGAAAGTAATTCGAATCATAACTATAACCTTAAAATAAATGATGAAGAACTTGATCGTAAGTTTTATAATGTCGAAAAATTAAATTTAACAGTCGGAAAACTAACCAACCAACCATTCTTTCAATCACAGCTAAAGATTTTTACAAACAATATAAGACGACAATCATTAGTATCGGTGTATTCTTGGGTTTTCTCATCATCTGCTATTTAATAGCATTATTTAAACATAAAAAGGTAACCCACCCACACCATTTGAAGATGATTGATTCCTTTTTGATACTTAATTTAATTGATTAAAATTTTAGGGAAAAAATTCAGTCATATTTTCGATGACATTGATATTATTGGATTTCGTTTTCGACGTGCTCTTTATCTTAAAAAACGGAAAAGACGTTCCATGGCTTTATAAACCATAGTAAGTTTATTCAAATTTACCTTTTACAGTAAAAAAACTTTCCTTGACTAACCACGTAACTTTTCTCGTTTATCCTAACCGAAAGTCTTATTGTTCTAGTAGGACCAATCGTTATAAATTGTTTGCTTTCATTTGCAATCATAGTTCATGAATGGAGGAACAATAAAAAATTTAAAACTTGGTTAGGAAAGCATTCACAATTTGCGGCAATAATGACAGTTGTCGCAGGAGCAGATATTGAAGCTCTGAAATTACTTATTTCGCAGCTCGCTGGATATGAAATGTTTGACGCAAAGTTTTCTTTAAAGGCTAAAAGATGGATTTTATATGGTAGCGTTATTAATTCTCTTTTCGAAGATTTACCCCAATTTGTTATACAGGTGAGTTTTTTTTTGTCCTCCAGTCTATTTTTTTTTTTTTAAAAAAAAAAAAAAAGAAATTATCAAATTAAAAGCGTAAATTACTTTTGAATTTTGTTCCAGATTTTATATAAAGAGAATACGGATAATGATTATTCGTTAATACCATTCGTGACACTCATAACAAGTACGGTAGTATTGCTCATTGATATCGTAGGTCGAATTTATGATGCGCTAAATAGTTCAAATGATAAAGCTGCTGAAGACGCGCTTCCATCAAACTCTCGTGAGACTCGTGGGGGTACCAAGTGAAGATACTTTATATGATAACATTGCTAATGAAAAAGGTAGCCTTGATGAAATTGCCAAACCTACAAAAATATATTAATGGAAAGATTTTTTTTTATTTTTTTAATTATCCTCATGAATTTTGTCAAGACAGTTTTTTTTAGACCTCGGCATGATTTATTCTTAAATTAGCCGAATTTTAATATAATTTTACTAAGAAATTAGATTTATGGTAATAATATTATGAAATAAAAACACAAATATTTATTTATTTTTATAATTTTATATTTTATTTTAAAGATAATCTATATAATACTTAAGAAAATCCTTCAGGTCAATTTCTTGAATAAAATCTATAATTTCTTAAATATTTTCCATTTCAAAATCATAGTTTAAACAATCATTCGTTCTAAAATATCCAAATCATCAGACAACCCAATAATCATTGATTGGCGCTAGGCAGTGCTATCTATAAAAATAGAAATCGATTTTCTACTGTTTATAAAAGATTCTCTTCATGCATTAATCAATTTGCATAAATTAATGTCTTGGCAGCATACATTCATACAATACACAAAACATGAAACACTTACAATTGGTTCTACGCCGCATAATATGTGAATTTTCCTACAATTTCTCTGCATCGAATCCGCGTGATAATTCTATAGTGTTTATTATAAAATTAACAAATATAATACTAAATAAATAAGATCCCGGGTCTATTTAAAATGTAAATGGAATTCATGTAGCTTCATGAATTATATATGCGAAAGCCTGAATATTTTACCCCTTTTGTGTTATGAAAATGTTTCGTAAAATAGTATCCAATTTTGATACTGTATTCGTTAATCTTTAATTGGTTCGAACGAACTAAAACCGAAACAAATTTATCAACTTTAAATTAGGTAATTCGGTTTTGTGACAATCAACTAAATATTATTATCAAAAAATGAAAAATAGATAAATATTATCAATTTTATAAATACCTTTATAATATCGACCATATAGATTTTAAGAATAAACCGGTTTGGAACTTTTTCGTGAATATCACGTGATATCGTAATATCCTATTATTTAACGAACTCTATATTTTTTATTTAATATATTTATAGCATTTTAGGATAATGACATGTTGCGCAATATGTTGTTTACTACTATCGTATAATGTAACAATAACAAATGATGCTTATTCAGGATGTGGTCACAAGTTTGATAGCCATTGTAGTTGCAATAAAGTTTCATCTGTTACATATTTAATTACATGATTAAGAAACTTAATAATTGTTGTAAATACCTCACCTAAAGTTAGATAACTTGATGATGAAAGCATTATAAAGCTTGATAAATTGGTTTAATAAATACACAAATCACCTGAATTTTGCATAAAATAAATATGAAAGCTTATCAATAAAAAGGAAGAAAATCTAAAAATACTTTTATAAGATCTGAACTTATTTTACTAAAAAAAATCATATTTAACATATTATGAAGTAAAATTTTAATTTTTTTTAGATTTTTTTTTTAACTAACTTCTATATAAAAATTAAAATAAAAGAAATAATAATCAAAAATAACACATTAATCAGTTCAATTTAAAGTTCTGAATCAGGTTAGATCAACCTGTGACCTGACCCAACCTGATCTGAAAAATTCAAGTTAACATTAGATCAGATCAAACTTATAATCTGATTTAATAAAATTCAGGCTAACCAATCAAATCAAATGAAATAAAAATATATATATATATATTTTTATTTATATACTTTCTTTTTATATTCTAATAAAGTTTTTTATATAATTACTTTATAATTTAAAAAGTTTAAATTTTAAATTATAAACATTTTTTTAACTAACAAATTATTATTTTTTTTTTTATATATTCAATTATTTCAAAAAGATATTTAAGCACTTTGGTTAAAGAAAATTGATTTTAAATGCCTAACTAAAATTATTTAACAGATTCAAAATATATGTATATAGTTAAACCTTTATGTAACAATATTGCTATTTTGAAAAAAAAAATGTATATCAAGTTATCAGTATATTATAAAAATTTTATATATCAATATTATTATATTATATTGATTAATGTTAGTATAAATAATAAGCCAATCAGATTTCAATAATAAATATCTTAATAAAAATATTAATTTAAAGCAATATTATTTAATAAATCAATTATTAACTCTCTTTCCCAAACTTCTCAAAAAACAAACGAAAAAGATCTACAATAAAAATAATGCCCGTTACTCGTTCGACTTTAGCAAAGAAAAACCAACGTACCAACAACAACAATAACAAAAACAAACGAACTAACTCTTCCAACGACAGTGAACCTTCCAGCTCTACTTCTCAAACTTT
>CAMKVN010000704.1:0-24912 GCA_946474995.1 Funneliformis geosporum
AGTATCTAGTATACGGAAATATTTACGAATTTATTATACTGTTTTTCTACGTTTATTATACGTTTTTTAAACGTATTGTTTCCGTATACTTTCCTTATACATATTATTTATAGGGAGTACCTCTGACTAGTCACAAATGAAATTACATTCCAAACTATAATCCATCTATATTAATAAATTAAATAGAATATAATTATGAATTTGACATTAAAAAAATTTGAGAACCATAGCCTCATAAGTTTTCATAATATTACAGAATGTAAGGTTACGTAATATTACATTTTATTAAATTTATTGATGTATGATTGAATCAGCTGAATGTTTGCTGAAAGATCATAGTACTGAAATAATACTAAATTATGTATAATGTAATAAATAATTATCAATTTTTGTAAACTTAAACTAAATTTTTGCTGAATAATATGACCGAATCAACTGAATATTAACTGAAAGATATTAGTGCTGAAAGAAATAATTTTGACTAGTAATGATTACTCTTTCAGATACAATAGATATGTTGTGTTTTTTATAATTATATAAGACACTTTTCTAGCCTTTCAGATCACATTATCAAACTTTTCTTTTTTTCTTATTGAAAAAAGCTAGATCTTCATTGCAGGTTTCTTATATAAACATCTTACTTTGTATTCTTACTTCTAATAATAAAAATATTAGAATAAAATAAATATCTATTAGATAATTTCTGAATTACTTTACTATATACTAAATCATTTTGATAGTCTATAAAACAAAAGATAAACTTTGGATTTTTTTTGGTCATAACTTTGCCAATTCATTTTCATAACTACCAATTTATTTAAGATTAAACAATTATTTTTTCATATGAATTTTAATATGTGCTGATTATTTTAAAAATTAACTAATCAAGTTTAACCCACTATGCTGGCTAAACTAGTATTATCTTCAAACAGTTATTGTAATATAATTTTTTCTTGTACCAAATCATGAATAACTAAATAGTACAAAGATAAACAATTGGCTGATTGTATCATCTGTTTTATATTTAAAACATATGTATTGAATATGAAATTGATATTAAAGGAAGAAATATCTGTAATCATTCAGCAGAAAGAAAAACAAGTATAATTGAATTATTTGATCTTGAATTCTGAAAATACTAGTATAGTATTACTAGTCACTATTTTGTAAGAGGTTATTATGCATATGTAAAACCAAATAATAATCACAAAAAAGAAGCACTTTTTTCATTATCATCTTCAGTAACTAGATTTTTATTAAATTTATTTAAATATTTTTTATATTTTAATTTTAGATAAAAAATGATCCAAATATTTCCGATTCAGAAGAACATCATCTTTAATTACTATATCTGATAGTGAATCTGATAATTCTAATTTGGATAATGACAATATTTTAATCCAGGTATGTTTTATTTTTAAAAAAATTTAATTTAACTGAAATATATTTAAATATATTTTTATATTATTAAAAAATAATATAGGAAAATAATGTGACAATTTCATTACTGCTAAAGAATTAATGCAAAAGAATACCAAACGCCCTTTACAAGAATTTAATTCTATACAATCTAACGATATAAAGAATAAAAAGAAAAAATATGAGCAGAAAGTAATTTTATTAAAAAATATTATAAAAATTGTACTTTTAATAAAAAATGCAAAAAAAAAAAATTTGTATAATTATTTGCGTAATTATTTATGATCAATGTAATGCAAAAAAAAATAGTAAAATAATATATAACATTCAAAGATTTTCCTCGAAACTTATTCAATAAAAGTTTTCTAAAAAGTACCAAATAATCAAAATGCTAATGATCAATACAATAAATAATTCAATACCACGTCTGGTTCCAAATAACCACCATAAAAGACCGGCAATTCTGGTAGAAATATTTCCAATGACCTTCTTCACGACCCTCCATTTATCAATTTTAATATTAATGTTAACATTTGTGGTTTTAATATTAGGAGGTATGAAATTTATCGTGAATAAAGCAGAAACTGGTTTATGATCTGATGTGGTGTAATCATTATTGGAAACGTATTGATGTAGTATGATGGCATCATCAACATCATGTTTATTGTAATATAATATTCTATCACACCATCCGGGAATTCTTTTTGAGATATTAAAAGAATCCACGGTATCGACATTATATTTGTAGGTAGGTGAAAATTTGACATCCCCCTCTTGAAATCCATTAAATACTCTTCCATTTTTTCTCTCAATATTTAATTGATCAAATGGTAATATCAATTGATGTTGATTTGTATTTAATAAATTCATTAGCCTTGACATCGTTAATGAGGGATCTTTAAAGTAATCTATTTCAATACGATAATTCAAGTCTCCAAAAAAAAATACATAATCATTATCATACATCGTATTATACTTCTTGTAAGATGCAGACTTACGTCTTTCGACTAATGGGGTAAAAGCATTATCATCAAAGTCATCAAATGATTCCTCATCAATCGTATTATTAATAAATACTAATCTCTGAATGATACTTTGAAAATCCATATTTCTTTTTAAAACATTGTGTGAATGTGGAGCTAAATGCGCACAAACGAAACAAACTGAATTACAAATTTCTCTGCTAGGATCAATGGAAATGATTAATCTAGCCATAATTGCTCCTTTATTACCAATCCACATTGGTCCAACTCCAATTTCTTCTACCTCAACGTCCTTTATCTGATTAATCAATTCATCTCTAACGTAAATTACCAAGGCTAACCCGACGAATATGCCTCTTGTTACCTGATAATATCGTTCTCTTGTACAATTATATATCGCTTTTTCAATCATTCCTTCACAATGTTTAATTCTGAATTCACTATTAATATTCAAGAATGCGTTTGGATATTCATTAAATTCTTGAAATCCTATCGCTATTATATCAGGTTTTTCTAATAATGAAGGGGATGATGTGCTTAAAGGGAATAACCATGATGTTAGTTCTTGATTTAACAATCGTTGATTTAAATTATAAGTTCCTACTAAAATCTTAAGCGACATTTTTTTTTTTATTTTTTTAAAAAAAAAGAAAATACATAAAAAAATTTTTAAAAATAGGCAATTTGCCAGTTCTCCAAATTTGGAAAACGATCTAAAATGTTTGTAAGATTACCCCGCATAAAATTATTAATATCATATCAGATATGACGAATTGCGATGATCTGTTCAACTTATTCGAACAAATAATTTCAAGTTATTTTTATTTTTAAAAAAAAAATGAAAATAAAACGTCAGGTTCTTAAAACCGAAATCAAAAGTCATTATTTTAATAGCATCATAAATGAAAATGATGAAGATGACGTGCCACACGAAAATGACGCGTCAAATAGCGGTATAGCTGAAAATATATTTATACAAGATAATGATTTATTAACGATTAAATCCGAGTCGGAAGTGATGCATAAATCACTAAAACTGCAAGATATGATTATGAGAGATCAAGAAATTGCATCGATGAAACGAACGGGGAAGATATCTAAATACTTTAAATCGAACAAAAAGAGAATTAAAAAAGGTGATAATCCTAAATTCAATGATCTCCTTCCTCTCACATACGATAAACACGATATAAAATTCAATAATGAAATTGACCGCTCGGAGATGGAGATCATTCCAGAAAAAAGGTTCGATGATGATGTCGAACAAGACCAAATTTGTACTGACAATCTAAAGAGCAGTGGCAAATCAAAACTTCCAACCATGGAAGAAGCAAAAAAAGCAGCATCAGTTACAATTCATTATAAACCAAAATTTATTCCGATGTCATCTCCTTTTAATCTTGTACAAGAAACTTTATATTATGACCCATGGAAGGTACGATAATTGTTACAATTATTTGTTACAATACATTTTATCTTTCGCCCACCCGTCTTTCTCTTTTTGTTTTTATTATTATTTTTTATTTTCCGGCGCATATAAGCTATTGATAGCAACCATGTTTTTAAATCGTACGAGAGGTTCACAAGCGTTACCATTAATGTGGAAATTTTTTGAAGAATATCCAAGTCCACAGAAAGCCGTTTTGGCCAATGTAGATAAATTATCTGATTTATTACGTCCATTAGGACTTCAGTTAAGTATCATCTATTTAAGATAAGAACTAATTTGTTAGCTTATACAAATTTTGAAATAAGTTAAATTTTTCCATTTCACGTAGGAATACGAGAGCAGAAAGAATCATAAGATTTTCATACACGTATTTACTAAATCCAGATTTCAAGACACCCAAACAGTTATTTGGTATGGGTAAATATGCCGAAGATAGTTGGAAATTATTTTGCGAAAAGGACGATAATTGGATGGAAGAATATGGTTTAGAAACTGAAGACAAAATTTTACAATTATATGTTAATTGGCGCAGACATCAACATAAGGGTTTAATAAATGAGGAAGACCTTGAGGAGAGAAATTTGGAAGAAAAAGGGATTTCACCGCAAGGAAAATTGCAAGATGATTCGATGAGGAGATCACCAGAAAGTATACAAAAGAAATATGAAAACGAAAATTATCTTTCCTTACAAGAATTAAATAATTTGGACATATCATCAAGATATTATTATGAGGATTCATAATTGGAAACTACTTGCATTAAAAAATGATTGTAAAACTCTCATGTACATATGCAAATATGCATGTATTTGTTATGATAATAATAAATTTATTTTTGGAAACTCATGAAAGCCAAATGTAAAAATTAATGATCTACTTCCATTATAGTTCCCATTTTGGTATTGGGTGTTGATGATAGAACTTCTTCTATGGAAACGAAATGAACAAAGTGTTAGTAAAAAGAATTTTAAAAATATTATAGTAATTAAAAAATAAATTACCTTTATTGATTTTTTCGACTATCATCTCTCCACTCTCCATTCTGTGATTTTGTTGCTACATTAAAATAACAATCAATTTAATTTACAAAATCAAAAAAAAAGCTCCTTTCAAAAAAAAGATAAAAATTCGAGACACACAAATCTAATTAATCTGTCAAACTTTTGTTGTTTCTTTTTAGATCTATGTCTACCGTGAAGGACCATTTCACTAGGTCGTAACTTTCCTGACATTTTTAAATTATTTAACTGATTCTTTCTTCTAATTCGACGCTTTTTTGTCAACTTGTGAATCTTTCTTGGAGCATTTGTATTTACCATTGTTAATTTTTGTAAAAATGGAAGGAATTAGAAATTCTAGAAAGAATTCATTTTCAAACAAACCACTGGATCCGCCGACTGTTACATGTAATCTCCTCATCAGTAAAATAAGTATCCTTATTCGGTTATTTCGGAATTATTTTTTTAGAAATGAATAAAAATCGGGCATTCACACAAGTTTTTGTTGTACAAAATGTAATATAAAAAAATTATCTGGACGAATGAAAGCCCTTTTAATCGAAATCTATTGGCTTTTTTTAAGTAAATCGATTTTTTTTTTTTTGTATTTTTTTGAATATATAAAGGTCAAGTTCCTTTTCCTTTTTCACTCAACATACCAACCCTTTTTTTTATCAAAAAAAAAAAAGAAAAACAACCCTACCTTTAAAACATTATTACATTCCTTTTTAAAAAAACAAACGTATAAACCCTTCGAGCATTTCTTGATAAAACTATGGCTGAAACTGTACTTCGAATCGGTGTGCTTGCAGCTAAAGATTTAGCAGCCGCGTAAGTTATCTTCAATTTTAGATGAGTAAACTATACTCTTAATAATAACACTCACATTTGAAAGACTTTACCACGTACTGACTCTCCCCGTTCTTTCTCTTTTGTATTAATAGTGATAGAGATGGGTTTTCCGATCCTTACGCGGTAATTAGAGTAGCAAATAAAAAATATGAGACAGCAGTTATTAAAAAAACATTGAATCCGGTATGGAATACATCATTTGATATCAAATTAAATGAGGCGAATATGCCTCCACTCATTGTTATAACAGTATGGGATGAAGATCGTTTTGGTCGTGATTTTCTTGGGGAAATCACCATCCCTATTAAACAAGTATTTGCTAGAAATAATGGTGGTTTAAATGATGGACAACCTAGAGCTTTTGATGATCCTGCAAATCAATCTGCTGCCTACACTTTACAAAAGCGTACCGCCAGAAATGATGTTAAAGGTGAAATCATATTGAAATTTGGGCTCGTTGATAATAAAAATCGATCCTTGGAAGAATTATGGTATTTTTGGGAACATTTATGCAATAATAGTATGTCTGTCGGTCGATAAACCTATCCTTTATTTATTACATTCGTATTTCCAATTATATATATATATATTTATAATGTTCAAAATTAGAATTTTTTTTCAATCTATTAGACATTCATTTATATTATTCCCTTTTTTTTTTTCTTTTTTTTTTTTTAAAAAGTAAAAACAAAAAAAAAAATAAAATAGAATAAATAAATAAATAAATAATAATAATAATAATAATATTTAACAAGTTTTACATGACAAATATTTATTGTATTATTCTATCCAATGATATAAAATATACAACAAATAAATGATCTATTTGTTTTATTGTTTACAAATATTCAATACCTATATTTCAAATTCAATGTTACACGTAAAAAATCCTTATGATGATGCGCCTATGATAAAGAAAACTCATGTAAATGTCTTGCATAAAAATAAAATTGGTCAAATAAAAAATTACTTACTATAAAAATAGATATTCTCCCATAATGGTTGATAATCTCTTAAAATCCCGCCAAATAATGATAAAATAGGTTTATTGCTAACCGAATGACAAAAATTATTGATTTTTGGCCTATTGATTTTTATCATAGGCATATAAAAATTAAAATTAGTCATTTAATTTTGTTGAAGGTGAATCAAAAAATTACCTTGTGAATTTTTCGTAGAAAGGACCTCGTAGAATATAGAAGAGGAACAGACGGATACGTCTCTTGTGTTCCTCTTTTTCTAATGTAGATAACCATCTATATCCTCCTGGTACCTTTTTCTTGTAGAAATGATCAAAAAAAACTTTTGCTAATATTTCAATAAAAATTGAAAGTACCCAAGGTTTCCATGAACGATTACCATATTTTTGCAATGCAAAGACTATAGAAATATAATATCGAGTTATTAAAGAATTTTCCTTTTAAATGAATCGAAAAACATAAAGGTTGACCTTGATAGTACCATAGATGAGAGGTCTAAAGATGAATAATAATTCGGCAAATTTCCCAATTCCATGTAATCTATGAACTAATTCTGATGGGTTTCTAATATCTTCAGAATGTAACACTTTACTCATTAAATAATCATTAATATTATTATTATTAGAGGTGAGGTTATTATTAATCACCAAAGATAAATTATCCCGTTCACATCTCGTGATCAGTCCCATCCACGTTTGATTACTCGCAGTAGAATTCTCCTCTTGATTAAAAATTGATGGATCAATTTCTCTTCTTGGTATAGTTGGATTAACAACTGTACGTTCCTGTGTCTTATAAAAAAGTATAATTCTACATATCACCCTGTTGAAATATTGAAAGAGATTTTCGTCAATACATGCGCGTAAAACGAACGAATTCCGGTTAATGTCACTTACTTTATAAATTCAATCGTGGTGATTAATCTCCATTTGGCTTTTTTACCCCATTTCTTTTGTACTCCCATCTCCATTAATACATCAGTGTACTGTAAAAACGTTAATGCAAATGATGCTCTTTGATACGTCTTTGACAGATTAATCCAGTATCTCGTATATTTATTGTGTGTGGAAGGAATTGGTTTTTTTGAAGGCTCCAAATTTTCGGCAGCTCGAACTAAAATCGAATCATGATATAATCCGATCAAATTCAACGCTGCAAAGACTAAATATAATAGACACACCAGGAAGGAGAAAAAATAAGAGTCAAAAGATAAAGGTAAATAAATAAATATATATATATATGAAAATAAAAATCTTACGCGCTTCAGAAGCGAACTCGGCATCGGCAAAACGACCTAATAACCAAGTAGGTTAACCTTTAGAATGTATTCAAATTCCAACAAAAAAAAAAAACCTTTGATTCTTGCCTGGTAGAACATAAGTTAAAGTTCTTAAAGAACTTTCGATAGAACTTATTTGCGAGGCATTATTTAGAATGATATTATCATATTTTTTAAGATTTTTTAGAATGTTACCAAGGATATGCATAATTAATTTAAAAATAATGAGGAAAGAGGAATGAATACCTTATTATATAATAAAATCGAAAAAAAAAGATGATTTTTTTAGAGTTAAGATATCACGGATCCTCCATGTGATCGACTGATTGAGAATCATATATATATCTAGAACGAGTATCAATGTGAAAATTAAGAAAAAAAGATGTTCGGCTTTTTAAGGCGTTCTTTGGATGTCGTTAAAGAAGGAGGTACTAAAAGTAAGTTAACAAAAAGTAAAACAAATAAAATATTTCATTTGACAATGAATCAAAAACCTTGATAATTTTGTAATTAGTTTTAAAAGCTAACCCTGCGCCATGGAATAATGAACAATTGTTATTACGGTTGAATAGTGTAAAGGATTTAGAAAATTGGGCTGTAGGATGCGATAAAGATGTTGGTGGTAAATGGTTGAAATTAAAATCTTTAAATTGATTAATTGATTGTAAGTGGATAATAACGCACTCATTACTACTATTTAGGATTCTCTGATTCGAAATTAGAAATTACAGAAGAAGGTTGTGGTAAATTTCATGGGAATATTTCTCTTGATGTACCAAAAGATAATCCTCGAATTACAAGAAGTGGTTACGCTGGTATAAGATCAAAGGTATAATATCTTTTCCTTTATTTTCTCTACCTTCTCTCTTTTGTCAAAACACACACCTACTCTATCATGTAGGTCCATGGATCGTCATTATTTGGAATAAGGTGTTGGGACACTTCATTATATCGCTATCTATCTATAAGAGCACGTGGAGATAACAAAAAATATTTTGTAAATATACAAACTGATGGTCCTATAATTACTGATTTGTTTCAACATCGTTTATTCTTAAGGAGCCCTGGTGAATGGGAAACAGTATTAGTGTGTTTACCTTTTTTTTTGTGCAGAATTACGAGCTTTCTTTTCATTAATTAATTCATTTCTCGAATTTAGATCCCGTTTAGAGATTTTATATTAACGAATCATGGAATTGTGCAAGACCCTCAAATGGAAATGTATAGGGAAAAGGTTAAGACTATTGGATTCTCTATTTTAAGTCAACCTGGCCCTTTCCGTTTAGACATTGATTGTATTAAAGCGATAAATACCGATTCAACTGATGGTAATTTTATTTATATGTTACAACGCGACCTATAACGATAATGATAACATCCTTATTTAAAATTTCTTTTGGACTTTTTGATGTTTATTATAGGCGATTGGAATATTCAACCACCAATGCAATTTCATGAAAAATCATGATAAAATTTATTTAATTTAAAAAAAAAAATATATAAAATAATTTGTATTTATATATATATATAAATAATTAAACATAATGTAAATAACTAAATAAATAATAAAAATAGCTTAAAATAAAAAAATATAATATATATATATATATCTTTTTTGAAATTTTTTTTTTTTTTTAAAAAATATAATATAAAATAAAATAAAAATAATAAAAGTATATTTTTTTTTATTTTGTAAATAAAAAAAAAATATATATATATTTATAATAGACGAAACAAATAATATTATATATTTGAATCCAAATTTAAAAAATAAATTTGAAAAATTTGAACTTGATTAAATCTTAAAAATAATCTTAAAAATAAATAAATAAAAGATCCTAACTTTTTATAGAAAAGAATTTAAATATTAATATTACTATTCATATAATTTGTTATTATGATAAAAAAAAGCTAAAATTATAATAGTAAAAAAAATAACTAGTAAAGAAAATATTACTATTAATTAATTTAAAAGTAAAGAAATATTTTAATGTAGAAATTCGAGATATATATATATATATAAATTTTTATTATTTAATAAAAAGAAAAATATATTTCTTATAATATATTATTTCAACTAATTTCAAAATAGAAAAAAAATGAAAAATATTATATATAATTTGAAAAAAAAATAAAACTCAAAAATAAATTTTTTACTTTTTTCTTTTTGGTTTCATTCTTATTCTCAACTCCTTTTATATTAACAAATACAAAAAAAAATTCCCCTTTTTTTAAAGTATTTTTTTTTTTTTTTTTGTGTATGTATGTATCTATTGCGTAAAAAAAATAAAAATAAAATAAAAAAATAAAAGATTGGCAAAAAAAGAAAATGATTTTTTAAAAAAGATAAAGAAAAAAAAACTATAGTACAAAAAAAATAATAGAAATGAAATTTTTGAATGAAAAAAGAAAAAAAAAGTAAGTTAAAATAAAAAAATTATGTAAGTTGCTCGATACAGATGCTAGATGGGTAAAAAAAAAATGAAATAAAAAAAAGTGTAAAGGAATTTTGACTGTGAACCTGCTTTTGATATGATAAAATATTCTCTCACGTCATGTAAATCAAATACTATGTTACACGTTTGGTTTTTATGGAATTATGAATATAATTCACATAGCATCATTAATCAAATACATAATATGATATGACAGAGGAAATAATAAATTTTCATCCCACAAACTCAGTTCTTGATTTGTTAGTGTTAGGATGCTAATTAAACAAAAAAAAAAATTTTTTTTTTTTTGAATCAAAGTTTTTTTTTTTTAAAAAAAAAAAGGATTTTAAAACGCAACAGAAACCAAAAAAAAACGAGTACAAAAAAAAATGCAAACACAAAATTCATAAATACAAAAGGAGTAAAAATACTAAATGAAATAATGATCTAATGTAACTTATCTGGCAATATATATATAAATATTATTGATTAATAAATATGGCGAATATGCTTTTTGTGCTAAGTTAAAATCTATGTTATCTTTGGTTCCAGCCAAAATCCAATTAAATTCACCATCCGCCGAATGTCATTCCATCTTGTGGCAACTCGAGCTGCATTGGCAAATGTTGTGCAGACTGATGGGAAATAGATGTCATATTCGTCGTAGTGTAATTTAGGAAATCTAGATTATCTAGAAATTGGATAAAATTATTACAAGAACTGAACATTTTAATTGCAAACTTATAAAATAAATACCTTCAGACTTAATCATCATATTTTCATCCTGTAAGTGATGCTGAGGATTAAAATCAAACCCCAAACCCTGTTGTACCAACATCCCATCTACGGTATCATTTGATGAGGCTGATACTATTGATCCAGATTGCGGTCTATTTTCAACATTCAAATTTGCCAAAGAAATTTTGTTTTCATTTCCTGGTTCTTGTTTTAATAAGATATTTGAATCATCAACATCTGAAACGCTTAATCTCATCATATCTGGGTTAATTGACATAACGTTCATGGTCATTGGATTCATAAAATCATACGTTTCAACAAACTCTGTAGTCATCGGAGGGGCAGATGATGGTTGTTGAAATCCTTGAAATTCTGAAGTGGCAACGGCATCAAATTCTGTAGTAGTGGGAGGAGCAGAAGAAGGTTGTTGGGATCCATAAATATCATGTGAATGTTGTCCCATTATCATAATTGAAGCATCATCTAAATTATGCGGTAACAAAGGTTGTGACATATTACCCTGTACTAATCCAACATTTTGAAATTGCCATTCTTCTGCGTTTTCAGGAAATGAAAGATTGCCACCGTTGAAACCGGACTGAGGCCGTCCATTACCCAGCCCGCTGGGCATCATCCTAGGGCTACCCGGAATGCTAACACTTCCGTAAGGACTGAACCGTCGAGAATGTATTGGTGGGCTGGATATGTGCAAGTTGGCAATACGACTTTGCAATGAAACTCCAGATGGGGACGTTGGAGACGACATAATCTGAGAAAATTGATTGTTATTATTGTTATTATTATTATTACTATTACCATTACCATTAGTTTTCTGCTGTTGATTATGGTTTTTCATAGCTTTAACATAATCTACTTCTTCTTGCAGTCTTTGCATTAATATCGCTTTTTTGCCTGTGGCGGGTTTTCCACGTTGTCTCAACATTTCTTTAAGTTCGCTGACTGTTATATCATCAAAGTCAACCTTTTCAAGTTCTTCATCCAATTTACGTTGATATTCTTCAGATGACAAGGGAGGACTATTGTGATTATGTTTAGGATTTCGTTGAATTTGAATAGGTAAAGCATTTCTACGGAAGGAAGAAGAAAGAGAAAAATTGAGTGGAAATGATTGTGCTGGTTGCATAGGGATTGAACCTGGCATTTGTGCAGCATTTTGGGATTGGAAGGGAGCCGTAGGCGCAGAAAGAGAACGTTTGCGCATGTGTCCCCGGCGAGGAGCATTCATTTTAGATTTTTCGGGTGGGAATGTGGGTGTATTGGGAGTTGATACAGATAATAAATCCATAATGGGAGTTCCCGTTGAAGTATTCGGTTTAACTTGTGATAAAGGCATAGCACTCTGAGCAGCTGCCGTTAATTGAATATTCGGCATACTTCTTTGGGTCCTTTTATCTAACTTTACTTTAAATCTTGCTTGTAATTCATTGAGCCTTTGAGCATGATTAATAGGACTAGCACTAGAAGTTCTAGATAAGTGCGATCGAGTATTTTGTGAATTTGGGCTCGTATTTCCAGATGTATTTTGTGAGCTATGATTATTTACATCTCCATCATTTTCATTATTATTTTGGTTATTATTTGCATCATCAAGTTGCAATCCGTTAGGATTTAAAATTTGTTGTTTTGAGTTTTGAATGGACGAAAATTGGACCTGTTGTTCAAAATTCATCGCAGGGGATAAGGATGGCGCAGCAAATAGAACTTTACGAGATGCTTGCGCCTTTGCTAATGCATGGATATTATCCGCGGATAAACTTCGACGACGAATGGTCAAATAATTTGGAATGTTGGTTTTTTGTAAAGGACCTGGTGTCTGGGCCCTTAAATGAACATGATCATTATTTTGAGACACTGAATTTTCAGTAGCATGAATTTCCTGTTGTTGACCAACATGGTGAAGAGATTGTTGCTCAGTTTGAGCAAGCACCCAAGAAGGATCATTGACATAATTTGGAGAAATCAAACCATCAACGAAGACTCCACCGTTACTAAATACGAATTCACTCATGTCATCACCATAATTTTGTGTCCAATCAGTAGGAAGGGAACTTCCAAGCATTGTAGAATGATTTTCAAAAGCCTGAAAAGAGAAACCATTATTATCGGCCATTTGGATACGTTGAACAATATGAGAAGAATTTAATTGTTCTTGAATCTCTTCTAATTGTTCTTGATTATATTGTTGCTGTTGCTGTTGTTGTTGTTCCTCAAGAAAACCTTGAGAAAATTGATCCTCAGCTGAATGTGGATGAAAAGCTTGAGTGAGTAAAGTACCCGAAGATTGATTCCTCTGAGTATACATGATGGTTATTTATACAAGTTATATTAAAATTATACGTAAAATATGGTAAAGGTCGAAAATATGTTGTTGGTCTATGAATTTAAATAATTTTTTTTTTTTTAAAAAAAAAAATTTAAAAATTTTAACGTATACTTTTTTTTTTTAAAATAAAAAAAAATAAAAACATAAATATCTATATATAAAGGAAAATATAAAAATAAAAAATTCAAAGAATATTACCAACCTTGGAAGGTGATTTTTTTTTATTTTTTTTGAACTATTTCTCAAAAGAATAAATTAATTTAACAGACCTTGCGGCAGATGGGAATTGCTACATGAATAAAAAAAATCATATTGAATATTTTCACTACCAATGAACGGAACATGATAACTGATAAGAGGATGAACTAAACAAGTTATTTTATGCAGTTTGGGTATTTACCTTGAAAAGACGTTAAATGAAACTAAGGCAAGTAAAAAAAGTAAACGAGGTCACAAGCCTAAAAAAAAGAAAGTAAAGAGAGACGATGTATGTGTCGTCGAACTTTTTTTAAATTTCGCAAGGACAGGTAAATAGAATCCAACTGCTTTAAATTAAAAGACTTTTAAAAGGTCCACAAAAAAACGCATAAAAGATACTAGAAAAAAAGAAGGTTCTGTCCTTTTTTAAAGGGACTTCGGAAAGTTGAAAGAATGAAATTGTACGACTACACGCACACTATACGCACTATGAAAGAACGGAAAGGGAGATAGATTAGAAAGGGAAAGAAATAAGTTTGAAGGGAAAACCTGCGTGCGTTGGTAAAGGGGAGCGATTTTCCAAAAACAACTGCTTTTTATGATAAAAAAATTTGTTCAACTTAAATTTGAAAACTAGTACAACTTAAAGCTTCCAGCCGAAGATGGCCGTCCGTCAGCCAAGACAGTGGGCTGGATACCTGCATTTGCCTCAAATGGAATTTAGAGTAACGAGAAGTTCTGTGAAATGCTTGATCCTAAAAAGGGGAAATACAAATATAAAACTGCATCTTAAAATAATGTGCAACTTTTTACGTTTGATATACAATAGGAAATATAAAACAATTACTCTCCAACGTTTTTATGCAACATTATTTTTGCCACGTTGCATTAATCATCAGATCCTTTTTGATGCATTCGAAGAATTTCTTGTTCCATCAACAACCGTCAGAGTCGTTGATTTTCTTAAATCCACTAATCTTTCTATTTGGATCATGTGTCGTATTGCAAATCGACCTTTCCCGATTCATATTATCATTTTATTTTCTTCATTTCCATATATTACAAAGTATTACAAATAAATTTTTTATCCGAAGTCCACAAGTTGATCTTTTATTTATGACAAAAATATATATATTTATTTATTTAAAAATGGTTTGAAATCAAAAATAACAATGGAGAACTTGTATTCTAGTCCGTAACATGATAAACACAAACTACAATTTTTTTCCTTGATTTCCCAGGTTTCATGACTAATCTTAATTGTAACATTATCTGTAACTTGAGCCACGCTAAAAATTAGAGCGCTGATCGAGAAATCAAGAAAATTTTTTGAACCCTTGTTCTGAGTCCTTTTTTTATAATATCCGATTTAGGTTATACAATGAATAACTTTATCACTCAGAAAATTCATGTCGGCATTTATTGCTTTGATCATGTGCCAAATTCTTAAAATAGTGACATCATGTGTTTTGTTCAATTAGTAATATCAGCGACTTGTTGCTGCGGAAGATCATTGTCAAAGTCGTGTGCTTGTGTCATCAAACTGTCAAAACCAGAGTTTTTTTTTCGCTTGAAGAATCAAAAAATTCTCACTAAAAGTCGGTTTTAAAAAAAAAATATATCTAAAAAAATGGACATGGACCCTTCGGCAACGTTGTTGAGTCTCCTTCACAAAAATCAAAATTCACCTTCTGAAACAACCACGGCCGTTCAGAGAAGTCCTCCTACTTCATCATATCCTTCTCAACCAACCCCTCCACCAATTCAAAGTTCACCTAATCCTATGCAAATTTTCAGCATTACCGCACCTTATCCTCAGCCATTAGCTTATAACCCAACCGTTTATCCACAAAATACTGTGCCACCACCTCCGCCGCCGCCACCACCTCCACCGTTACAGTTATCTTCACAATCGCAAATGTCACCAATTCCTTTAACTACTTTTTTCCAATCCCTTACCCCAGGCTCGATTACTTCACCCTCACAGTTAACCTCAATAAGTGCTGGTAGTGTAACACCTCAGCCTCAACCAGGTTTAATTTCTTTTGGTGGCGAAAACGAAGCGACTACACCTTCCGGAACGAGTGATCCTACTTTATTGAACATTGACAAAGCTTCTACAGAATCTCTTAAGTTAGCTTTATTTGGTCGTCAGTCTTCAACAAGTTTGGATGAAAGGTATCGTGCTCTTTACATTCATTATCAACGCTAGGTTAAGTTTTAATTATCATATAATTCTTTAATTGAATATTTTGTGATCGCTGTATCCCAGTCAACAGGAGAATGAAAATCAATATGAAGTGGATACTTTATTTCCTCAGGATGAAAATCCATCAGAGGTAGAAGCAACTTATAATGAAGAGTCTGCCGAAGTTGAAAAAGAATTACCTTCTGAGGCGGAGGTCGATTACAATAAAATTTCGACGTTCGAATCAATAGGACCCACCACTTCATCACCATCAACAAACCAGTCTCCTCCAACGACGAATAAATCTATGTTTACTTATACCAATCCTTTTGACATTTTAAAGAAATCACCGCCTCCTTCTCCTTCACAATCAGTTAACACAAGCCAGTGGAATGTACAGTCTACTTCGACATCTCAAAAAAAACGAGAGCCTCGACATACAGAACCATTTCTTTCCGAATTATCTGCATGGAATATACGTGCAAACTTATCAGCCCAGGCAATTTCAAGGTACGTAAATTTTTTTTTTTAATTGAATTCCTTTTAAAATTTTAATTAATTATTTAAAAATTTTTTAAACAGTGTCCCAGATGGTGTTAAACTTCCGCGAGGGATCCTTCTTTATGATACAGGCAAAAAAAATGAAAATGTCTTGTCCCGTAAGGATCTAGAACTGACTACAATAACCCTCGTTCCAAGTGAGTTGGAATATCGTGCTGGAAAATCAATTGCTGTTAATGGATTATATATTTGCTATGCTGTTAAAGGTAATTTATCAATTATTATTATAATTTTTATTTTATTTTTTCTGTATGATTATGATGTTTTCAAGAACTTACTTAGCATGATTAATTTCGACAGGTGGAAAAATACGAGTTATAAGTACTTTATATGGTAGCAAAACGTTATTGCGAAACCACGACAAGTATATTCTTGATATGTGTATTCAAGACGTACTATCTGATGAATTCATAGATGATGAACTTGAAACGCAATTGCTTCTTGCAGTTGGTATTGATAGTAAAATTACAGTTTGGGAACTTTTCGAACCTCCGCCTGAACAAGATGTTGAAATCCCGTATGAGAATTTTCCTATATTTCTTATAATTTAATGATTTATATATCGATTTTTTTTTTTAAAAAATATATATATATATATAAATATATATTTTGGTGATTTTATTTATTTATTGTTTATAAATTAATTCAGGTTCAAGATTTTACTTGAAATTAATTCTAATGAATCACCTGATGAATTAAAGTCTCCACGATATCATCGTGCTGTATGGCATCCAAAGATTCGAAATGTGTTTGCGGTAGCTACGGATACTAATGACGTGTTAATTATCGATATAAATAAAATTTTGGAGGGCGAAGAGGAAAGGAGTTTAAAAGAATCTGATATATCAGGAAAGATTTTGAAGTCTCAAATGCTTGATAAGGTCCGTCTTTTTTTATTAATTGGCAAATTAAAAGATCATTTCCCTATCAAATTTGATGTGGGACACTTTGTTTCATTGATGCGTATGGTCTTTTAACATAGCCCATCAATGACCTTGCTTTCTCTCCCGATGGAACGATTTTGGCCACGGCAAGCGATGACAGTGTCATCTTTTGGGAACTTGATTTCGAAAATGATGTTGGTATAAATCCGGTCAACAGAATAATTCTCGATGGACAACAGGTATCTTCAATATTATTTATTGATGGAGGACAATCTTCGCTTAAATTCCGCTACGTGATATTGGGAACCGAAAGAAACACGATTCTTCATCTATATGATGTTGAATCAAGCGGATACATACAATCCATTAATTTCTTACCACCACCAGAGCGGCGAGCCCCTTTAAGCAAATCATATAGAAAAGAGGAGGCAATGTTTAATTGTGTTAGCTTTGATCAAGAATCTGGCACTCTGTTTATAGCTAATAGTGCAAGGATATCTATATTTGCATTGCACTTACATTTTCCACTGAAGAAATCTGAACAGCTTGACCCTTATAATCAGGCTCTTTTCGGTGCTACTAGTCAAAATCATATTGAATATGAATCGATGAGCTCGGGTGATGTTCCAAACAGTTCAGATGTCGTTCAATTTGATTATATGATCGAATTTCCAGTCTCCCAACTGATTGGGAGCTTTGTCATAGTTCCTGATACGAATTCTTCACAGGGCGTATCATTATATTGTATTCAATCTAAGGCTGTTCAGCAATATAATATTTCCAAATATTTGATATTGCCTCCAAATTTTGATGCTTGTCCAGAGTATGTTAGCGCGGAATTTTCGCTTGATCAACAACAACAAGAAGAAGACATAAAAAAAGAACAACAAAATATATTTTCTATGGCAGAATCCTCAGAGTTATCTTCAAATTCTGAAATTGTTCAATTGTCAACAGCAAATGATGCTAATATCGAAAAGGACATTGTAAAAAGTACAACAACTATCGAAATTCCTAATACCAGAGATGAATATAGTTCAGAAACCACAGCTCTTGTCACCGAATCTGAAGATATTGCACTAAGTGAAAAGTATGCTGGACAAGAGCCTTCAACAAGTAATACGATAGAATCCACAATGAATTCAGATGAAATTGAAAGTAAAAGTCAAGAAAATCAGAAAATATCGAGTATTAAATTATCTGGTCCAATAGTAAATGGTACTATAGCAAAATTAAAAGAAAAAAAAAAGGCTGCTCATCCTCCTTCTTCAGTTCAGAATAATGATTTATCGTCTGATTCAGAAAAGACTTCAAGGAGAAAAGAATCACGTCGTGGTATGGAAAGGGACAAGGATAGTGGGAATGAGAACGCAAATTACACCCTCGAAACTACCAGCAAAGCTGCAGGTAAAAAGGCTGTGGATGGTATTTCAAAAAACAATGGAAAAATAGGTAGCGGAGCTGGAGAGAAAAGCAAAAAAGCGGAATCACAAGAAGGTACTAAGATGAATATTTAAATAAAAACCAATATCACAAAATGTTCTTGATGCTTCATTTCATGATATAAATCTTTCGATTTATAGGTCAGTCTGCTATACCGTCAGCCGGCATTTCTCCTGCACAAATGCAGACGATCACGAAAGAAATAAGAAAGATGGAAGATAATGTTACTAATAAACTTGGAAGGATGTTTTCGAAAGAATTAGAAAAGCAATGTTAGTTATCCGTTACTTTTTTGGAAAGTGTATAAATTTTATATTAACTCATTTTGTTATAAATTTATATCTCAAATTTAGTTCAAAAAATAGAGGAAGAACGTGTAGCACATCAAGCCGCTGAAACTTCGCGTCAAGAGACTATACTCAAAGTCGTTTCTCAAACTCTTAGTACAAATACATCCAAGTTGTTGGAGTCAACCATTCGTAACGAAATACAAAATTCTGTCCTTCCTAACTTGAGCAAAATGGTTACTAGTGCTGTTGATAAACACGCTCATAGAGGGATGGTTGATGCCGTAAATAAAGTTAGTGAATTTGTAATTTCATAGTTTATAGTAATAATATTTTATTAACCTATTCATTATTTATAATTTAGAATATTCCAACAGCTATTGATAAGGCGGTTTCAGATAACGTGCCACGCGTTCTTGCAAAAGCTCCAGTTATCGAATCAATTGCTAAAGGAGTTTCCAAATCCATACGACCAGTTATCGAAGAAACGTTCAGAGAAAATTTTACTTCTGTGCTAATCCCATCATATCAAAAGGCTACTAATGCTATGTTTGAACAAATTACCACCACTTTTGAGGCTGGATTACAAGATATTGCACATAAAAGTGCTCAATCAGCTTCATTTACTAATTCTCAAAGTACTGATCAGAATGTTTTGGCACGTTTACAAGCGTCTATTGAGCATTTAACTTTAACTGTTCAGCAATTACAATTGCAAGCTAATGTTAATAATGCAAATGCTGGTGGTAATATAAGGCAGGTCTCCGGACAACATATTGAACAACAACATTTGGGTCGTTCATCCGAAGAATATCCTTTTTATATTTAACGTGTTATCCTTTTTATAATCGATCGTTATCTTTATCCTAGATTTCCTTAACAATCAACCAAACATTGCAGCATGAACGAGCACGTTCTCTTTCTGGAGAATTAAAACGAATTTTAATTCCGCAAGGTGCAACTTCAACACCAGCACCTTCCATGTCACACCAAGAGATATATAATTATACACCTTCTGTGAGAGCTGCTGCTTCTCAGTCACATCAAATACATCATCATCAGCAGCAGCAGCAGCAGCAGCAGCAACAACAACAACAACAGCAGCAGCAGCAACAACAACAACAACAACAACAACAACTGCAACAGCAGCAAACGATTCAACATCAGTTGAGGCATCAGCAACATCAGCAACAGTTGTTGTCACCTGTAGAACCACCTGGACTTGAAGAAAATCTAAATAATGTCACGGATAGATACCTAGAATTAGGGAATTATGAAGATGCTTTTGTACAGGTTAAAAATTTTCATGAACTTATTTATTTAGTGCTAAACCAAAACCAACTTTAATTTTTATTTTATGTTTCACTGAATTAGGTCCTTGCTTCCCATGATCTACCGCTAATTATAAGACTTTGCAACAAAGTAAATCCAAAGAATGTCTTTCATCCTTCTAGACCTTTATTATCACAGCCGGTTATACTTTCACTCATCCATCATCTTTCTTTGGAGTTGAATAAATTCTCGGAATTAAAACGAGCATGGATAGAAGAGGCTGTTATTAAACTTAATCCGAAGGTATAAATCGATATTATTTGAAATTTTTTTTTAATTGGAATTTTTATTTTATTTTTTTTTTTTTACAAAAAAATTTTTTAGGACCATATAATTAGGGAGCATTGTGAAAGGATTTTGCCGCTGGTAAAACAAAGACTTGAAGAGCATTACTACCAGATAGCTACACAAGACGCCCAAAGTCCTTGTTTGAAGAATATTGGACTTTTAATTCATGCTGTGAATGGATTGATATAAAAACAATAGGATTGAAACGATGTTATAAAGAAAATTTTAACATTTTCATCAATGTTATCAGATTTTTTTTCACAAATTGATGGTTGTTGATATTTTGGCTTTTTTTGATGCGATAAATACATATTGTTTATATTGTATATTAGTTCGAATGTTTAAATGAAAAATCGATTCATAAAATTTGTTGTTATTTCTTTTTTATTAAATAAATGAAATGTAAAAAAATGATTTCTTGTATTAATTATTTTAAATTATGTAAGCTGTTCAATTTAATTTTGTACCATTCTAATACAGCTTTTTACTACCAGTTATCTTATAATTAAATGCAATTTAGTTTATTAATAGTCAGATATTTGATATAAATTTACCATTAAGATTAGAATTTGAAGAATTTGTATCTCAAGAAATTGCTGAGAGAATATTATCAAGATATTTGGTTGGTACCAACAAGAGAAAGCTCAAAAAATGTGGAATAATGGAAAAAGCTCATGATTTAAATAAATCTTATAAATATTATATAAAAGGTATATATAAGAAAATAATTATAATTATTTAAGCAAATTATATATAAAGTTATTATGAATTAAGAATCATATTATACTTTATATTAATATTATTAATTAATTGGTTTAGCAGTATCAAATTTTCACTTATTTCTAATTATTCAATATTATTATATAACATTTAATTATAACTTTATTAATTATAAATATAAAAATATCCAAATTTTATTTTTATTTTTTAAAAAACTAATTTAAAAATAACTTGTCTTTATTTGAAAAAATAATTAATTAATATTATATGATTTCATAATTAAAATAACAAAAAAATTAAATTTACAATTTTATTAATAATTTTATTTTTTACTTTTTTTTATTATAATATTGAATATTATTACCAGAAATAATTCTCTTATCACATTTTGAACTAAGTTATTTTACTGTAGCAAGTAAGTTTCTTATTATCAGACTTTACAACCTTAAGAAATCTCACATCTTACAGGTATCTAAAATTCCTTAGAATTATTTTGCTTAACTTTACAAACTTAAAGATTTAAAAACTTAGGAAATCTTAGAAAATTTATTTATTCTAAGTAATGAACTCAAAAGTAAGTAAGTGTAATGATTTACAATCAAATTTTAGATAATAGACACATAAAAGAAAACTAATTATATTTTAAAGTTGATTTCTTTATTTATTACTTAAAACTTATAAAAGTTATAAAACTTACAAAAAAGTTATTCTATATCAGGAACCTGTAAAATTTTCGAAAGCAAGTTTTTGAAAAAATTTGAAAATTTTTGATTAAATCAAAAATTTTTCAAAATTTTACCTATTTTAACTTTAAAAAATATTATTGGTTCAAAATTACGAGGTACAAAAATATGATTGGATATTGATTAAATACAAATGCATTTCATTGCAAAAGATGTTAGCCAAAACCAAATGAGTTACTTTATATACTTATCAAAAAGATTTTTAAATACTTTTAACATTCTTAATAATTCTCTCATGTGTCTTTTTTGTGGATATTCTGTTAGTTGGGAATACAAAGTTAGTGTTTTTTCACATGTTAAAAGTAAAGTTCATATCAAAAATAAAAGAAATTATGAAACAGCTATACAAAATACCTATCCTCAAACTTTAGACAGAGTTTTATCTGTTGCAGAATTTAAAAAAGGGGTAGTTCAGGATCTTGTAAAAGCATTTGTTAAAGCAAACATTCCTTTAGAAAAAATAAATGCACTCCAATCTTTTTTTAAAAAATATTATCATGAAGGTGATGCAATTTCACAAACTGATGCATTGAGGTGAAATTACTTACCAGAAATTTATCAACAATATATTAATAATTTAAAGAAGATTTTTAAAATAAAACAGTATCAATAATTGTTGATAAAACAAATGATACTTGAGCTTGAAGCATTGTTAATATCTTGTTTAATTATTATAGTAATACGAGACTTATAGCAGTTAATTTTTTGAATTCTGTTAACAATGTTACTTATCATTCATACATTAATAAAATGGTCTATACTATTTAATTTTTCACGTTTTTTAGCATCAGATTCAGCATCTTATATGAAAAAAAGTCATCACGAAGTTCTCAAGCCAATTATGCTTCAACTTATTCTTTTACCTTATTTAGTATATATTCTCAATCTTATTAGATAAAAAATAGTTTGATTAAATTAATTAAATTAAAGGCCATTTAATAACTTAAACTAAATCTCTTTTGTATATTTTGATTTAGTAAAAACTCAATTGGCAAATATAAAGAAAATTTTATTTTGGTTAAAGCTCAGTATATACAATACCTTTCTTTTTATCAAGAAATGGTATACAAAATTCTACAAATGTTCCTCTACCTGTTGCTACTCAATAAAATTCTTAATTTAAAATAACCTTTTATATAAATGATCATTATCAACTTCTTCGAAACTTCTATTTGAAAAAATAAAAAAATAATAATAATAAAACTATAGAAAAACTAATGAAAATTTACAATAATACAACCAAAAATGGTTGCATTCAAATTTATCTTTCTTTTATTAAAATTTAAGCACAAAAATTTATAAATGACTTAAATTTTTTCAGCAAAAAAACCTTCCTTTATTTCCTTTTATTGAGAGGCAGTTGAAACAACTAGATGCTTATATTAATAATAGAGTAATAATGGCAATGGAAAATTTTAGAAAATCTTTAATTACTATTATTCAAAACCTTAATTTTATACATAAATCTAGTGATACCTGACGAAATTACCTTTCTTAATATGTCGAAATTGACGAAACCAAAATGATGAAACTAGTTTTTTATTAATGACAAAATTATTTTACTTAATTGCCAAAATTATATTTAACTTGATCTAAATTCCTTGAATTAAAATACATTAAAAATATAATAATTTTATATTTATTTATATAAAAATATTAAAAAAACAAAACTTTTGACAAAATTATAATTTTTCAAAAAAGAGTTTAGTCAGGTATCACTAATAAGTGGTGATTAATTCATTGATTCAATTTATTTAATTTTTGTAATACAAATTTGAAATTGCAATTGCAAAACTATAAAAACAAACTGCACAAATTTTAAAATTGCGAAAATTTCAATTGCGAAAACTGTAAATTTTGAAATTGCTAAAAAATTAGATCATTTTATTGATTGTTGCATAAAAATTAGATACTTTGCCAACTCATTAAACTAATTAAATGCTGACATATTTCGATAAAATTTTATATAAGGAAAGTTTTATTGTGTTTTTATTTCTTTAATTGTTTAATATTTATATTAACAATTTTTAAATCTTTTTAAATAACAAATTTCAAAAATTCCTACTACAATTGAATGGTCAGATGATGAAATGCAATATTTGATCGATTTAAGAAGGGAAAGAAATGATGATTACTAGAGAAGATTTGGAAAATCAAAGTTACCTTTTTGAAATGAGATTGCGTATAGATTCAGGAAAGATTTACGACAGTATTTAATGGATTACAGGCAAGAAAAAAATTTAAAGAAATAGTCAGAGATTGTAAAGTAAGTAAATTATTAGTAAATACAAAACAAAATTATTTATATTAATTGTATTTTACAATAATAATTTAATAATTTTAATTCTTTAGTTTCTTTAGTTGTTTGAATTATATGCTGATGAAAATGCGAAAGGAAAGTGAACACATGTTAGAGAAGTTTTTAGAGAATAATTCAAAATCTCATTTTAGGAGAGACCAGGTTGGAATAATAAAACTTTCCAATTGATATTAATTGAAGAAAAATCATTATTAAAAATCATTATTTTTGTTATTTAGCATCTCGAGTTTAAGAAAGGAGGTGTGCAAGAATAGCTACCAGAAATCAAGGTAAAAAATTTATTTAGTTTAATTTCAATATTTATTTTAACAAATTTAAATTTATATTTTTTAGAATTATCAACTTCTCTTCCAACAACTCCTCACAATCCAAAACCTATAACTAAGGTTGCTGAATGAAATCAAGAGTTTAGACAGACGTCTAAATGGTAAAAGTAAAACTTGATTAAATTATATTAAAACCTTATTAAA